>DF820122.1:0-113841 GCA_000836195.1 Taphrina populina JCM 22190
ACAACACTAGCCGAGCCAGCCAAATTTCATAAGCAGAATTCTTCTGCCGAAACCTGCTCGTGCCAAAAGTGACTGCGACTGTTGCGATTGTCCATGTCCGACAGGGTCCGTACACGACAACGTGGGCCCATCATAACTCAGAATTGAGATATTGAGACAGGCTTTCAATACAACAGCATTCGGCACAACTGCTGAGCGGTGACGACAATCCATTGCTACACGCATCAAACACGCGACACTCTCGTTGTTGCGTTTCATTCCGGCACGTTGGCCAGTAGATGTTCAGATTACCCGCTAGCTGTAATTTTGTACACTCGGCCATGGAAAGCACAACTTTCCGAAACACTCTGAGGTGATTCAATCCAATGCGGACATCGAGACAATGCAAGCACCTTTGACGACATATTTCATGAACCAACCCCCTGTCGCGTCTAACAGAAAAGCTCATTAGCATGGGAAAAGCCTTGCTTTTTTGTTTGGGTACGTTGGACTTGACTACACTACTCTCGAGATCGTCGCCAAGGTTTTAGAAATCAGGTCAGAACGCTGTCGTGGGCGCTGGATATGCTGATTACACCACCAGCTCTATCTCATAGACCCCTTCTACCATGCTACTGGTTACAAAATCCTTGTTGGGAATCAGGCACCTTGTTTCGTACAAAACCTATGAAGCGTCAGCGGGGGCCCAAGTGGTTTCCACATTGTCTCTATGCATTATTTCAGGTGCACCTTCCTAGCGCTGATTCCGCCTCTGTGGTGTGCAACCAATAATGCTGGCACGAAGGTTTCACCTCATCGTCCCTGCTTGCATTGTTGCCATGTCACTGTTCACGTGTACAAGTCATTGGAAACCAAGTGACACAGCAACATGAGTTAGAGTGGAAGGGGGCTTTTTATTTGTTCCTGCTAAAGTGCTTGTCGTGTGGTACATTCACCGGCCAACCTCACAAATGCCTCCTTTTGGCTTCTCGTCAATCCGCAGACTTCACGACCTTCATGCAAGACGTAGGATTGGCTGATGCATCGCAACGTGTCTCGCCCCGCCCACCAAGCATAAGCTTTATAAATGAAGACTTTGCCAAAAGTCCTTGTTCAACTCACCTCGAGCAACGGAATCCCTCCCTGCTGGCATGACTCTTCTGACACTGCTATTATTGGGTTTTTACTCGTTCTCTCATGCTTGGCAAGGCTGTCCCGAGCGACTCAACCCTGCCAAGGTAATTCGCGCTATGGGTTCGAATCACCCTGGATTGAGGATCCTGGTTGCTCATCGTGGAGCTCACAGTCCTGGCTGTCCAGAAAATTCTCGTTGTGCAATCGATGCTGCAGTTAGGTTGGGTTTTGAAGTCATTGAGATCGATGCTCGTGCTGATAAATTTGGTGAACTATGGCCAGCGCACGACATTCGTGCTGGCAGAACGTCCAATTACATGCATAATGGTCGATACTTTGATCCTTTCCACGATTCACCGGTCGGATTGAATAACCCGCTGTGGTCAGATTTGGCCGGTCGACAAATCAGACAACTTCACTTTCGGGATTCCAAGGGCACTGTCTCTCAAGAACAATATGCTCCTCTCGAGGTTTATATGGCATATATCAAGAAGCGATATCCCGACCTTGTGGTGACTCTCGACATGAAGAGTCTGGCCGACTTGGATAAAGCGGTGCTCTATACAGAAAGACTTGGCATGCATAATCAAATCGTTCTGAAATTCCCAACTACTTATATGAGACCTGGGGACATCATGAAACACACCAAGGGCATCAAATATATCCCAATCTTCCTTGGAAGTGTCATGGACGATATCGTCTCCAATCCGGCAAACACCGTCTACGGCAGAGACAAAGACATGCGTGTAGTTCTCTACTGGCACAACTACACTCTCCGGCCAGGTTTTGTCGCGCTCGAACCTCCTTCGCAGCAATTCCGCAATTCGCGTCAGGGAGTTGTGCCAGATGGGCCGTATGCCTTTGTCGACAACTGGTTCGGTATCATGAAACAGCAGATCGGTTTCGGTCGTTACAATATACATCAAGATGGGCCCACAGGCTTTTACGATCGTAATGGACACTGCTGTTCACCAATCAGCATATATTTCGATCATTCACACTTCTTTGGTGATCAAGTCCGCGACGATCGGGGTAATCTCTTGGATGTTCTGAAGACCTCTTCATATGTACTGTCGGACAACACCTATGATCTGATGAGGTTTGCCAAACTGCTGGGCTTCAGGGTAAATATTTGTCGACTCACCGGGAATTGATCTTACAATTTTCAACATTCTATAGTACATTTAGTCTAGCATATATACCATAAGATACACAACGTAATGGACAATCGAGTAATGTCGTTGAGATATATGTTTCCAATCAGTACCGCTCGGCATGACGTATGCGATTTAACCCCGTCGTTTTCATTCGAAAGCACGATTTGTCTGAAATGGCGGCTTGGTGTCTCTCTACAGTGTACACTAAGACATCCTTGGACTGCAGAGCCTTCCTCTGTTGTTAGGATGTCCTGGAAAAGATGTATACGTTTCGTTGCCAAAGAGACGAGGAGAATTCACCTAGGTCAGCCAAGTAGTTCGGCAGATATTGCATTGGCTCTCGAAAGTGGCACCAATGTACAAGCTCATGAAATCGAAGGAGGCATCTTCAACGGGCGTGTCACTGATAGACTTTTGACAGTCGAACATCTCCTTTGCCCTCTCGAATCTACCGGTGCCATTCGATGCGCTGGCCTCAATTATTCGGATCATGCAAAAGAAGCGAATCTCGCTATCCCAAATGAGCCTGTATTGTTCTTCAAAGTAAGCAGAATCATTATCGAAGTCAATCATGCATCATTCATTGACATTATAGGCTGGTCCAGCGCTTAACGGCCCTGGTATTATACCGATTCCCAAGGTGTGTCAAGATGAATCCAGCGATTACGAAGCTGAGCTCGCTGTAATTCTGGCAAAGGACGCCAAAGATATCAAAGAAGATGACGCTTTGGACTATGTCTTGGGATTCACCGCATCTAATGATATCAGTGCTCGCAAAAACCAATTTGCCAATTCTCAGTGGTGTTTCAGCAAGTCTATGGATGGTTCGTGCCCAATTGGACCGGTACTTGTGGCGCCAAGCGAGTTGGATTCTTCCAAATTAAATGTCAAGGCTATTGTCAACGGGCATGTTGTGCAAGATGGCAATACAAAAGATTTCATCTTCAATGTACAAAAGCTCATCGCATTCTTCTCACAGGGCACGACTCTTCTTGCTGGCAGTCTCATTCTTACTGGAACACCCGCCGGAATAGGTTATTTCAAGAACCCTAGAGTTGTACTTCGTGATGGAGATGATATGCGTGTGAGCATCGAGGGAATTGGCACCCTGATCAACACAATCAAGTATGATTGATTGATTGATACACCAACGGCTCCTGCGCTAGCACTCGTGTAACTAAATAACTCTGTAAGGAGAACATATGTGCTCAGTCTATGAATTCCGTAATCCTCAGCTTCAATTCCGGCTGCATCCAAAATGTTACCCAAGAAGTCTTGAGCATACTTCAGCACAAACTACTTTCACACAACAGGTTCATCTACGATCACACCGAAACACAGGGTGGGGTTGTAACCAAGTCCGAATAACCGTTCGACTATGTATTTATATCACTCAAATTACTATATATTACAACAGAACATATCGGGTACGACATAAAAGTCATTCGCTAATGCATTTCACGCCTGTGCTTGTGCTGTTTTGCCATGGCGGTCCTTTTGTCACGCTTCTTCAGACTTGCTTTAGCCTTCTTTTGTGCTCCTCGTTCGGGAAATCTCACATTCTCAATCGTCCTTTTTTGTCTTCGTTCTTGACGCAAAGCGACTTGGGCTTGACGGACAGTACTATATACTTCCGCAAACTTGGTTTGTCCTATCTTCACCTTCAGTAGCTCAAACACTTCAAGTGCTAGATCTTTTATGGCTTGTTGGTCAGAATTATGTATTTGCAGTTCCGCATATTTGTATACGGGACGAGCAATGGTCGAAGCGTGTTCCAGGACTATGTTGTCAGGCAATGACTTGGTCGCTACAGCGAAAAATTGTAGCAACAATTTTCTGACCAGCATGTATGTGTCCCGGTTGACATCTTTATCGGATTGTAGTAACTTAGCCACGCGATATAAAAGCCAAGCTGTGCAAGACGATGTGCTAGAGTTCACTACATCATCGTCTGCCTCGGCGCCTTCACGAGGAGGCAAATCCGTGTTTTGCTCGGTGAAGAATTTCAGCAGAAATATAAGATTCTTGATGATCTGCATGCCTAAGTCGCTTGATAGAAGCGGTGACCTCATTTGGATGAGAGATTGGCTTCCGAGTCTTACTAAATCAATATCCTGCAGTGTTAGATCTTTTCCAGTAATTAAATTCTTGCTTGAAGAACTTTGTCGATTGCTGAACAACAACCCGACCAAGCGCGAGGCTGAAAGGCGAATCCAAGAATGCTTGTACAGAAGTAGCAATCTAATATCCGACCACAATGAGGCATATTTGCTCGATATAAATATGCGTGGTTCACGAAGAACCAACTTGCCAAATGTTTGCAGAGCGTAATAGAGTATCTGCCATAATGTGGCATCTTCCTCTGACAAAGTTTCCTCTTCTTCGTCGTCTTCCTCCATACTTTTATTTCGTAAGTCGTATTGTGATAAGATCTTGCTACATTTCTCAATGAAGAATCTTACATCATCGCCACGATCAGGCTTAATCTCAAACAGAAAGCCAAAAATTTGCATCGAGGCACGTTGAAGTAACCTTTCTTCACTATAAGCCCAAGAACGTAATGCAGCCACCATTGAATTCAAGCGTTCTTGATCTGCTTGCGAAAGTAGCCTTTTGATGAGTGCTGCTGACATTTCACGGCAACTTGCATCGTCATCATTGACTAAAGACATTGTAAGGGCAAGGTACAACATCATGTAGTACTCCTGCAGTATCGTGTCATCAAAGTGACTGACGATCAGATTGAGAGCCTCTAAGACAGATTTTCGACCCGAGGCATGAACATATTTCAAATTCTGTACAAGAAAGGCAAGCTGCTTCTTAAGTCTTCCTTTGCCTTGTGGATAGTCCAGAAGAAATTGGTAGAACGCCGAACGAGCGGTGTCTCTTGGTCCAGCAGACTGATTAGTAATCATCATTTGTCGTACCTCATCCATTATTTCGTACAATTCCGGAACCAAGAATTTACGAGACATGATACTCCGTAAAATAGAGAATGTGACTCCCTGCCGATCCGGCTCCTCCAGATCAGTCTTGATCCGGATTAGAAGATAAGCAAGCACTTTGTCCTCCACAGTCACCTCCTTCCGCTCTTTCAAGATTGAGGAGACGAATTTCAAAGATGCCTGACAAAGTTCAGTTTTGGTCGTCGGAGACGCCTTGATGAACCCAACAGCCTGCTCCAAGAAGACCGGAGCACCAGTATCGAGAGACTTCAAGTTCACTTTGATGATCTGTGTCAGAAGTCTCAGAGCTGAAATATGCACATCTTCATGCCCCGACATTAGAGAGTCACCGATGACTGGTACAAACTCGCTCAGGTTTTCAGTCGTTTGGAGATTGGAATACTTTTGAAGAATGGATTTCAGAGTCTCCAAGGAGAACTTGACCAACCTATGTGCGTTGGCCTTGAAATGATTTCGAATATAGGCTTTTCTAGCGTTCAAATCGACGACAAAGTTCTTCTCAGCATCTTTCCTTGCTTGTTCCTGAACAGATAAAACCTTGGCCACTTTCTCTTGTGCACTTGCGAGAGTTTGGTGATAGATATTATAACAGAGCAACAAGGACTCTCGAGAATTGCAGTCCTTGTTTCTCAAAATTCCCAATGTCAGACGTCGGCAGACCTCGTCCACTTTGCGAATCACTTTCAGATTTGAAGTTTCTGCAAGCAGTGTTCTCAAAGGCCACAGAATCTCTCCCAGATGCTCCAATTTTGTACTGCTTGCTAAAATTTCGAATGAATCATACGATTTCGTTGTCTTCATCTCCTTCATTTTCGTGATGTACTCCTCTGTTTCTTTTTCAAGACCCGTTTCACCAAAAATATCGTCGATCAGCATGTCCACCAACTGCTCAAGGCAATAGTCTAGTGTTCCATGTGCGGGCTGTAGCTTGACCAAAATTGTATGCACGGAAAATCCGAGGACATGAAGTTGGTAACCTCTCTGTAGAGAGCTCTTTAACTCTGCGAGGACGTATGAAAAGTACTTCGGCCCAAGAAGAGTGGAGATCTGGCCTAAAGTCTTGCGAGTCATATCTCTCGCCTCTTGTGAACGACTCCGAAGAATATGACAGACGTCAGTCAACACCCCTGGCAGTTTCCTTGTAAGACCCTCTTGTGGAAGGGCTGCTAAAAGTTTGACTACCGTTAAGGCTATTGGTATTCGAAGAGCCACGGTTTCGTCATCTTTCATATGAAGATAATTGATCAATGGCGGAAGAAAATTCTTCGAAATGGTATTCTGGAATTCGTCAAGGGACGGTCTCGAGCTTAGCAGCAGTGGTAGCGAATCACAGGATAATTCCCCAACCACTGATGCGTTCTGAATTTGCAAACCTGCGTGGTCCTCTGGTTCCTCCTGATCATGCATATAATCTACGAGTTCCGTAGCTATTTCTGGAGTACCGACTAAGGCGTCCACAACTGCTCCTACAAGGCGAGCAACTGTAAGTTGTGTAGGAGCGTTCGGTTTCAAAAGGCCGATATAGCGCTTGAGTAAAGCACTGTATTGCTTGAACTTCATAGCCTGCCCAAGCTGGCCAATCGTTCTGATAGTTTCAGCAATAAGGTTGTGGGAATCTTCTTTCGGAGCGAAGCAATAATGCTCGATCAGAGGTAGTAGAATATGTGCAATATTGTTACTCTGCAAAGGGTGGATTCTGGAAATACTGGCTAGTCGCCGCAATGCCCGCAGTCGTCTGTGCTGTTGTATGTGCATGATATTGTAAAAGAAGTTTGCTTCATCGTCGCCGTCGACAAGTAACGGAGTCAAATCAGACACAGACTCCCAGAAAGAACATTCTTTGACGAGATAGCCGAGAATACCGACCCATTCTTGTCTTATAAGCTCGGAAGTGTGACGCATTCCTTTCTTTATGGCAGGATAGAGATCCAAGCTCATAATTGTCACTAAAGAAGCTTGCAGACTATTTCCCGCACGCTGAGTTGTCTCGATGAACCTTCTTAAAGTATAAGTGGCATTCGTCCTAATTGCGAGTTCTTCTTCATCACCGATGAAGAATACCATGTTATAGATGAGTGGTCTCCATGCGTGAGCAGATAAGACCTCGAATTGTTTCTCGTTCAGTTGTGCAAAGGCAGATAAACGCCGGTCGAAATCCGGCGTATCAAGTCGTCTTGTGGAAAACGCATTCAGATCTTCAATGATGCTTGCAACCACAGTCAAATTGTCGTCTTTCTCAGCGAATTTCTTCATAAGAGACGACAGAGTGGTTCGGGCGGCACGAGATGTACAAGTACCGAATAGAGAACATATCGTGTGGTATCTTTTCCACAAAAAGTCTGTCGATTCCAGGTAATCTTGGCTGAAAGGTAGAAAATTGTCCACGATTTTAAGAATTCCCTCTCTTACAACATCCGAAACCAATTTGCGTGGTTGAGTGAGCAGCGGAATAAGTAAGTTGAGTAGTGTCTGTATAGCCGGTCCGCCAGACACGAGATCCGATATAGAACAGAGCACATCAATTTCTAGCTCCAAAAATCCAGACCTGATAGTGTTGTTAGTGCTGCCAATTTGCTGATAATCAAGTAAGATGCTTATACTACTCAGAAGTTCTTCAATCTTATCTTTCAGGAGAGAGCTTCGAATTGAGTCTGAGAAAGGCGTTGCTGGATCTTTGACATGAGTGCACAGATTGTGTACCATACTAAGCACAAAGATGGCCACAGAGTCCTTGATACTCTTCTCTCTTAGACAATCGAACACTTTGAATAGAACCATATTATTGTACTTGACCAAGAGTGGAGCAGTACTCGGGGACGAAGCCCAATTGCTTAGCAATTTCAGAACGCCAGATGGATTTTGTGATGATTCCTGCGGTAGATTCTCGAGTCTAGGGTTGATGAAGTGCTCAAAGATGATCTCGAGGTATGGACTCCAAGCGAAAGAACGACAATACTGAAATAAGTAATCAAGCGTTTGATAAATGGCATGACGAATATTCCTAGCGATTTTGCGTGTGACCTTGTTCTCATCTGTGTCCATAGTGTTCTCAAGAATTGTTGTTGCACTCAAGAAGCAGTATACTAGTGCATTAAGAATCTCATGTACAAAAGGTAGAACTTTTCCTGCAAGCTGAAGCAAAGCATCCTGCATCATTGTACAGAACCCAGTCATCTTACGAATGCTGAGCTGTGAGAGATCAATTGTCGCCTTTATTTGGTAAGGTTCGGTGGATTTATCGAAGGTCTCAATCGTTTCAAAACTTCTCAAGAAGACTGTGATGAATTCTCGAATGTCATTGGTATCCATGCTAGCTACAGCCCCAAGAATAACGTTTCGCGAATTCGCAAGTCCTTTCTTCTGGGATGAAGCATGGCGCCTGTTGATCATTCGTCCATATAAGATCCTGGCAACCACTGGCATAACATGAACTCTATGTTGATCCTCAATGACTGACTCTTCCGCATCCGTCTGTAAGAATGAGGTAATTTCATCTCTTGACCGAGTTTCAGAAAGCAGATTTCTCAAATTGTCTTCATACTGTTTCAGGTTCTGGTCACGATAATGCAGAATAAGTTCGAAAGCGAGAGCCTGGGTGCGAGAGTCCCTAGAGGCCAGTAGATCCATAGCTACTGCTTTGACTTTGGCAGTGTTCTGGAATGCTACCGGGTTTGTAAATTTCGAAAAAAGTATCAACAAGTCGTTTCTTTCTTTCTTATTGAATCGCACTGAAGAAGAACACTCCATATCAATTCGGTGTGACTCGGAAAGATCCATTGGTTCCGAATCTAGCTCCGATTCAGCTCCGATTCTTACCTCATCATCAACATCATTTTCTAGCTCGTCTTCTGGCACGTCTTCTTCCTCTAGACGGTTGGAAGAAAATTGTTCCAAGAAAACCGGAATCAGATCTTTGGAATGCTGTTCTGCTACATCTGCAATGGAGGAGAATATCCGAATGGCTTGAGCTCGTCTGCTGACAAATTTACCTTCGTCTTCCATTCTGGTTTCTGACATATAAGACTCGAGTGCAGATCTTTGCGGATCTAATATAAGTGCTCTGATCGAAACACAATTTTGCCGCAGTTCTGCTGTATTGAAACATCTGAATGAATCTAACTTGGCCTCCGTCACGATCAGATCCTGGCGGATTGGTTCCCGGACTTCCTCATTCAGCCCCAGGTCGAAATCATCTCGCACGAACCAATCCATTGCCAGAGACCAAACCATGTCAGGGTCCGTGCGAGCGATACATGCAAGAGTGTCGCTACAGAAGCTCCAGAATGGAGTGTAATTTCCAGTCATGAGGCCCATACTGAACCGTGCCATGGTTTTCTTGGTCACGCCAGCAGATAACAAGGGATAATACTGATTGATCTTGCGGATCTGCATGGCAAGAGCTCTAGTAGCGTCCAGAGTCAGATCAGTTGACTCAATGATTTCACAGACAGAAAGCAGGTCCCTGTCAATCTCGCTCCTGGCCACATCGAATTTCTGCAAGATTCGCAAAGATTGTAAACGACGAGCGTGTCCGGGTCCACTTAAATTGTCCAAAAGATAATCCACTATAGATCCCGAGACCTGGACAGGTAAAGTCTTTTGCCGAAGTGCGTATTTTGCAAACCCTTCCAAGAACCTGGCAGAAGTCCAAAGACCATGATGCGAGGCCAGAATGGGTAGAAAAGAGTTTTCCTCCATAATTTCATATCCTGACAACTGGTCAAAAATATCGCCAATCAACGCGGCCAGATATCGAGTATCAGATTTGGTGCTTCGTGCTTGTATACAACGATGGAACAACATGAGTAGAGTGTCCTTGAACGAGACTGGCGCATGGACGAGACCAGAGAAACGGACCACGGCACTGATCAATGCCTGGCTATCCAATCCTGGTTGACATTCTTTGAGAAGCAGAGCAACATCTGCTGAGACTTTTTCGTTAATTTTCAAACAAGGATTGGTTGCCGAGCTTGAATCTAATGGTAGTGCATTGATCTGCTTGAGCTCGATTATGCTCCTGACAATGCTTGATCGTGATGTCGTGTTCCAATCGCTGTTGACCACTTTTCGATAGTACGGCAACATGAAATCGCTGAAATTTTCCTGATTTTGCATGGCCACGACGTTCGCCAGTATTAGAAAATTCTCTAGATTATGCGATTTCAAATGACTCATGATCGACTGTGCGTGAGGTAGGAGGGCCTCGTGCGGAGCATACGTTAACAGTACAGAGGCAAGACGACAGGCGTCCCACGAGTCTCCCTGGCAGAGATTTCGTAGCGATTGCTCGTACATTCTGAGCAGTCTGGTCCAGTCCTGAATACGAGTCCCTTTGCGCACAGCACAAGACAAGAAGCACATTCTCCAGCCCAGTTGTTTATGAGCTGTGATAGGGCTCGACAAGAGAGAGATGTACACTTCCAAGCAAGGCGCGTATGTCTCGCGCATGCAGTGATGAAGCAGATTAGTGGTTACATTATCCAAAATCGTAAAGGTAGTCGGATGGCAAGATGAATTGTTCGTGATTGTGTCGATGAAGCTCAAGAAGATCGACAAGCCTTTGGCATGAATAGTATGATCGATACCTTTGATAGTCTCTGCTATCAGATAACTAATACCTTCAAGATAATCCTGGTTATCATGGGATATGGCATCATTGCAGACATGTACGAGAAGATCTTTTTGAGCAGTCGATTTTGTGCGACGCAGCAAGAAAGACATACACTCGGCAGCAAATCGTACGATATATTGCTTTTGTGGGCTATCCCGAGCGAGCAAGACTGAGAAGGCATTGAAGATGGGTATTGGATTAGAGGCCAGTGGTCGATACAAGTATTTAAATAAATAAGCGAATGTCGTGAATGTCGTTTCAACTGCCTCCACAGAAGAACTCCTTGTCAGAGGAATTAACGCGGTGATGGTTGCAGGTAGATAAGGTTCAAAGTCGCCTTGCAGATCTCGTACGAACTGTACCAGAAGACTATGAAGTTAGTGAAATTTCTCATTCTACCTGCCAGCATACTTACTCTAGTAGGGCGTCCAAGGCTAGTGTATTATCGGCTGATATGGCTCCGATCAAGGCATTGAAGATGTCCCGTTGGTGATGCACAATCTGCGCTAATGATTGGGATTTCTTGTCCACTTGCTGCAGGAATTCGGTGAAGGGTATGGTCAGATTGAGTTCACTCCATTTTTTTAACCCGGATATAAAGTAAGAATCCGTGTCTTCTTCTGATGTCGCGACGCGTTTGATTGTCCGAGCCACATCGATCTGTACTTGCTCGATGCGTACGGAGAAAGGCTTCCACACATGTCGACGTCGTGTAGGTTCCGTTATATTCTTGACATCTTTACGCATGCTATCAAAGTACGCTTCAGGTCGCTAGGACGTGAATCACGAGGTATATGTCATGCGCACTCAGAGGTATTCTTCTTTGCCATCGCCCAAATCGTCGCTGTAACAATATTCTTGTGGCTGCAAGTGACTTTAGCCATTATTCATGTACCTTCATCCATATCCGCTGCCATTTGGTGCAGTGGCGCGGACTCGTGTCATCATGTGCACATCGAATCAAAAGGTAACAGAATTACTAGCTAAACATTGGAGATTTGACAAGGTGAGACTTGTATGAAGTCTTGCTGGGCAGCACAGCGAGTAGTAACATCACGCCGATGCTATTCAGACACTTTGCACCGGTCCAAACCATTACTTGATTCGCGAATCAATGCGCCTTCAACCTTACCACCAGCACTGGCTCTGCCTGGCCCCCGCGATCCGTCCGAGTACTATATCAAACACGCGTACAGGTTGGGAAAAAGCTACCTTGAGTTTTACAAGACGGGATTCAAGCAAATTCTGAGCAATAGAAAATTAGCAAAGCAGATCAGAGCTCAAAAAATAAACGATCCATTATTATGTACTATTCCTGGTTCAATCGTGGATCACAAGACAGGACAGAACGTAGCGATTATATCGGAAGCGACAGCGAGACTATCTCGAGCAGAGTATCAATTCTTACGTCGGCACGCCAAGGATATTAAACGGCTACCAGTGTTTGCCGCCCTGCTCGCCATTTTTGGTGAATGGCTTCCTCTCTTCGTGATTTTCCTTGATCCTATGATTCCGGGGACGGTACTATTGCCTATACAGACCCTCCGACGGCGACGCAAAGCCAGTAAAGTGGTCACTATTGCATCGCGAATAAAGTCGCATCAAGTGATGGGCAATCTTGAAGGCTTAGGAATTCATGACCGCAAGCAGCTCGTACAGATAGGCAAAAAGTTTGGGCTCTTAGGTCCGATTTCGCGTTTCTTGCCCACGACCACGATACTGCGCAGAATCCGTCTTCACGAGGAGTACCTACACAATGACGACAGCTTGATTCGACAAGATGCAATGTTACCCCTTCAGAAAACCGTCTCGAGCACGGAAAAAGGCCCCGGAGTTGAGGGCTCCGGTTTGTTTGATGAGGACGAGCTGGCCTTAGCCATGGAGGAGCGTGGTTTGTGGACAGAAGACCAAAGTACGGCAGAACAATTGACCTTGCTCGATCAATGGTTATACAACACCCGTCCTAATGAATCCAGTTGGCGGTAAATTCCGAAAGCAGCGATTTAAGCAGTTCGATTTAGTATCGCTCGGGTACTTTTGTTCATTGGATGGCTGTGACCTGCCATGACTTCTTACTGGCTCGCCTGCTCGTTTCCCTCGCTCTATTCAATCGCACTTCTTGATAAGCTGCCGCTGGTTTTGAAGACATGTGCTTGAAAAGGATACCAACTGCATAATTATGATGAAGCAAGGCACAAGGAATATGTGCGGAATGCAGTAAGGATGCATCGCAACGAGAGAAGAGCAAGGTGCATGAAGCGTTTTGCCGGGAATGGGCAATCGCTCTCGCTCTGTGCATGTGACGAACTTACAGACAGGCTAAGCTTGGGAATGTGTTGGATAATAGGATTTTCCCTTAAAGATTTGTGTCATGTGAAGTACTGTCTCTTGATTGGACAAGCTTTTGCGAAGAGTGACGTCCATGTGGGACGCAAAAAGCGTTTCCTGGAGCTACATACGGATGCCGCGGATCAATGCATATATCTTTAGAGCCATGAAATTCTGTGCCGCACTGCTCAATGATGCTCTCCATACAGTATATGACTGTAGCAATGGAGAGGGAAAGATTGTCGTCATTCGTGGTTGATCGCGATGGACAAGTCAAAAACGTGAGGCATATCCCACTTTTCGCGTGATCAAAATTGGCGCTGGATGATTCGTCAGCCTCGCGAGTAAAACGCCTTTGCCATTGACAGTTGCATCTCGGCAGTGCGAGAGATCTGCAGTAATGACCGGCAAGGCCGTGACAAAGTAACCGTTCGTCATCGTCGCCCAGGCCCATGATTAGCAAGTCCTCGCATCACGGTTGCACAAACGGCTTGCACGGAATATTCACGGCATGTCTTCAGGAGGGGCATCCTGTAAATGCTACGTGATCAAGTCAATTGTCACAGAGGGGTCCTACGACCTGAAGTCAAGACACACTTTTGGCAGCCGTCTATCGCGCTAGTAGGAGTAGCTTTATTTTGGTGGCACAGCGAGATCGCACAAACACGTTCTCGTGGAGTTGCGCGTGCATAATTGTTTCCTTCGCTGGCAAGGACTTACGAAAATCCAGGCTATTTCTGTCCCTCGTTAATGGTAATCGATGAGCACATTTTGACATTGGCACCTCGCGTTTGCCTGGTGTGCGATGTGCAAATCGGATCGGACTTGTACACGTTTAGCATTTCAAATGAAGACTACTACATAAAGGGCTTCGTAGCCCATCAAGCAAAAGCATCACAATCTTTGCAAGCTTTACAATGAAGGTTCTCTCCGCGGCCTCAATTGCAGCGCTCGTCACTCTGATCTCTACCATCTCGGCGCATCCTTCCTATGCAAAATACCTCGACCAAAAGAATAAGGCTTTGCTTGACACTCATCAGAAGAGAAGCTCATCAAATGCAAACAATCTTGACAAGCGACAACCAGCCGGTGGACTTCTTGGAGGTGTTGGCAATCTTGTCGGCGGAGTGACCGGTATCGTCGGAGGTGCTGCGACTTCTGTTCTTTCTAACGTCAATCCGGCAGACAAAAGACCAGAACCTGGTTACGAGTTCCAGGCTCCAGGTCCCACCGACCAGCGAGGACCTTGTCCTGCACTCAATTTGCTTGCGAACCATGGATACCTTCCACGAAACGGTATTGTCTCCTACGGGCAAATCTTGGCGGCCACTGCTAGAGGCTTCAACATGGGTACGGATCTCGCTACTGTTCTTGCTACATTCGCTGTGCTTGCAAATGGAGACATTGAATCAGAGACCTTTTCAATCGGCGGTGCTGATGCACGAGTCCCAAACACTTACCCAGCTGGCGGCCTCAACAGACATTCCACCGTTGAAGCTGATATCTCTCCAAACCGAGAAGATTACTATCTTGGCTGCGGTGACAACCATCACTTGTCCTCTAGACGATTCGCTCAGAATGTAAAGTATGCCAATGATGAAGGTGGACAATTCAACTTCAATGCTATGGGCAATCACTATGCTCAATTTTCCAAGGAGTCCCAGAAGAACAACCCATATCTCTATTACTTCCCATTCCCGTCGATCGTCTCTGTAGTTGCATACAACTTCTACTCAGCATACTTCTCCAACGGAACTTATGGGGCTGGCGGTGACTCAAACTACAGGTCGATTTCGTCCATCATTGGAGCAAAACAGACAATTGTGAACGGAAATGTTGAATATGAATATGTTCCTGAGCGGTACCCAGAGGAAGGCTGGTACCGAAGATCTGTTGAGTATGGCGCAGTGCAAGCCCTGACCGAGGGTTTCCTCAACATCTACCCAAAGAATCCTGTCGCAATGCCATTCGCGCAGGTTGGCACACCAAACTTGGATCCTACAACGATTTTGTGCGATGTTCAGCAAGGACTTGCCAGTATCACGCCATTGTTACTATCAGGCACTGCAGTCACCGTGGAAGCTGCCACTGCGTGGGCAGCATCTAAACTTGATCCTTACTTCGGGAACACGGTCCTCGGATGTCCAAAGAGTACTTTATCCAACTCGACGTTCTTCCCAAACGATATGGGTGGCCCTTACAGCGCACCACCAGCAGTCAGTGCCAATACTGGAAGCAACGTTTACAACAAAGTTTACTTCCCCACTACTGCAGGACAACCACAACACTGCTAGACACTTTTGAAATAATGATTTACGAATATGATTAATTCTATGCTTCTGCCACTTTGCAATTTGATGAGTCCCTTTTGAATCGTCTGTCCATTTTTTCTGCTGTGTACGTCTAGCATCTTTGGCATGCGGAATCACTGTTTACAAGTGTCGCTTATTCTGCCTTATATCAGTCGATACCTGGTGTTCTTTTAAACCTTGCGTCGTGCGAGAACGAAATGGAGAGAATAACACCAAGCATCAATAGTAACGTAGTCACACCTGCGACCACTAAAAATCACGTCGTTAGTCTTATCCAATTCATGGTTTCCTCGAAATATGTTTCTGGAACGAACCAAATAGTGCAGTGGTGCGTGAATCATGCGTATGGGAACGACTGACGTGTTGAAAAGGATTCACGACGGAGACGCGTAATGGAGCACGCGAGCAGCTCTGCTGAGGGCCTTCATCATCAGCCTCACCAGAACCGCAGGAGAAACGAGAGACGCTAGAGCCGGCACAGGGACTCTTTTCTCGTGTATATGAAAAAGTTCCCTGACGGTATCCAGGCAATAATTCATCGTGTTTGCCAGCTTGATTGTACGAAACTTGATCGTACGACACTGGGTTGACTTTGTAAATTGGGGAAGGATAAGAGATGTCCAATATGGTCGGTGCGGGTCCTTTTTTCCAACTCATTCTGTCGTACCTACTGCCCGTGTAGAAGAAAGAGGAGAACGACGAACCCGTATTGATACCACTGAAACCCCGTGTTGTGACTGATCAGGGGTAGGACCTGGCACCATGTGGGTGGCCGACTTTCGCAAAGTTCTTAAACTCCACTTGAAAGAGAGCAGACGTCGTTGCAGATCTTGCAGTTGGACTAATCTGGCAAATGTTGTAATCATATATATATACAATGAACGAAACAGTCTACGGAAGATCAGCTGATTAGACCACCGGCCGCACAAATTCATCTCCTTCCTCGAGCCCCAAGTCCCGTCGCCTGTCTTCTCGCGTGATTTCACGAACTGCACCTACCCATTCCCAAGCGCGCAACCACTCACCTTGTATTTCAGCCTGGGTAGTCCGCACATTGCTATTCTTCTCGACAATATCCTGTACCTCATACCACAACTTTTCTCTGGTCGAATAACTGAATTCATCGGCCAAGATAGAGTCTCTCAATTGAGAAACTCCCAAGTGTGGCTCGAATCGATCAGGCTTGTCAACTGACTTGGACTTGATGGTTGCAAGTTCATCGTAAACCCGGGTAGCAAGAGCTTGAGTTTTGAGTTTGAAAGTCGTTCTGCTTTGAAAGAAGTTCTTCAGAACGAGAGACAAAAGCCCAAAAGTCAAAAGTCCAACAAGTTCGACACGATATCTGGCCAGGACTGTGAAGAAGGCACCTCTGATGGAGCATGAGACCGAGATGTTTGCGAGGGAAGTTGAGTGATAGTAATTCTCGACGTGTAAGTCGTCCGGGCCTGGATCGTCTCTTCTGCTACCTCCGACCAATCTGCTGCCTGCACCGGGGTCGCTTTTGGTGGCGTGAGCGATTCGCTTGCTTAGATCAGTTAGTGTCCGAATTAAGGTTTGACGCGAAACTTACGATGAACTAATCTCAATCTCTTCTCTCGACTTCACGTCTTCCATGGCGTGATCGAATAAAGAAGTGAATTCCTCCGTTGTTATTGAATTAGATTTCTCAGCGATCAGCTTGGTGTGGAGTTCCGTTTCACTCATGCCAATTTGACCATCTCCAAGAGCTGTACTGTAGCCACACTCTACGCTGGCTGTCCGATCTCGCAAACTCTCGACGATTTCGTCCGCGATAATTTGGATACGACGCAGTTTTTCCGTGTCTGGTATACATTCAGGAGATATTGGAAGTGTACCGGCTAATGACAAAGGTGACCAAACTTTTTGAAATTCGTCCTCACACGACATCTTGAATCCTGGAGAACAGATGGCATGTGGCGGACATGGCACGCAGTGGGGTCGAAACTGATTCACAAGATTCTCAAGACCTGCTGCTCTGGGATGAGCCACCAGCGGTTCAGAATCAATGTTACAGTAACCGACCCGGATTTTCTCATGTCGGTACCAATCACCTACATAGGCAGAACTCGCTGTTAGTCCTATTAAGGATATCCACTTCAATGCTTTGGATAAATGGCTAGGACTGTGGCTCTTTCGAATGATGGGCTTCCTGGACGGGGACAAATCATTTTCGTTTTCTTCTTTTCTTGGCCTTAAGTCGTCGCTAATTATGCCCTCGCGCGATCGAGGCGATTTGGATAGCTGACTGCTTGCTAAGCTGTTCTCTTTGCGACGTTGTGCAGCAGACTGAAAGGCAGGGGATGCTTTGAGTTGGGAGACAGGTGGCATGAACCGCTCAGCCTTCCTGACTGCAGATCTTGGAGGTGTACTGGCATAAGTTGAAGATTTCGAGAAAGTGAACTCGATGTCGGACGAATCAGCAGGAGATGAAAGTGATTGCACAACAAGAGCGCCCTCAGTTCTCCGTCTGCTATCCCTCGCAAGAGGAGGTGCGAGTCTCTGCGAATCGTTGGGCATGGCTGACATTCGACGCCGAGTAAGTGGAGTGCCGATTCGAGGTGAGCCAGATTGAAATGGATTGTCGCTCGAGAAGGCTTCGGCAGATTCCTCAGGAGCAATCATGCTCTTCCGCTTCTTGATAGGCAATGGAGTTTGCTGCGTCTCTTCTTCTTCTTCTTCTTGTTCTTCTTCTTTGTTGTTGTCGACGTCGTCATTTTCCAACATCTGTTCGTCCAAGGAGTCCTGTCCAATTCTCGCGCGTGCCAAGGTCTTCTTGGCTGGAGACACGCGTATGGATTGCACTGCTTCATAATCTACTTTGGGCAATTTCCTGGGCCTACTCGAGGCGCGTTTCGATGTGGAGGGAGGCGGCAGGATGGGTGCGACGAGTTCGTCTTTATCCTCGTAATCCTCTGAAATTGAATGCTTTCGAGATCTGTTGCGTTTTCCAGGAGTCTTTGTTTTCATCGAGGAAGGCGCTCGAACGGGCGATGAGGTCCCAACAATCTCTATTTGGTTTGTACTTGGACTTGGCTCTACTTTGGCGCGTAATAGTGCAGCCGCTCGCGGCTTCACTTCATCGTTGAAGACCTGGATGAGTTCTGCCTTTTTTGCAGTAGACTTGAACTCGATGTTGTGCTCAAAGAAGATTCTTCTTAGGTCTGCGACACGCAGCGATTGTGGTTCGAAGGAGGGTAAGAGATATTCATTGTTCTCAATTGAATCACTCATGAAGAGATCGTGGCACAACTCGAGATATCTGCTAGAGCTGGAGTTCTGAAGGTGAGACTAGGAAGTGAGGAAAGGGTTGCCACGCTGAGTCGCGTCCAGGCGGCGTGGAAGAAGAGGGGAGAAAGAGCAAAGTTTGTTGGCAGGATTTCGGCTGCGGCTGGCGTTGACACTTTTATTTACTGTAACGCTAAGGATATATCAGACTTTGCGCTATGCAATATGAACAAACTTCCGCCGCCGCCAATTACAATCCATCAACATCATCATACTGAAGCCTGACTCTCATTCTAGAGAGTATCCCAACCCCCCATATCAGCATAAGTGTCCAGTCTGCGAGCTAACCACGTCGGAATCTGGTGTTGGAGGTACATCTGTCTGACTCCAGCCTCGTATCGTTTCTCATTGAGAAACTGCGGTTTACCGCGCCGGAGATCAGGGTCCATTTCGCCGTGCATATCCAAATAAGGTGCCGGCCCAAAGGCTCCTCCATTCTTACGCATGACGAGCAGAGCCGAACGTTTGATGACCAGATATAATCCAAGACTACTGCCACAGGCTTGCCTATGTGCTGTACACTCACCAGACTCAAGTGTCTCGTTCCAACAACATTGTGACTGAAAACAAAGCATCTTGCCACAAAGAAGGCACAACGCAGGCTGAGCTGGGTTCGTGTTGCAATTCGGGCAGATGAATTTTACACATCGTTCGAACAACACATCAAGCGATTTGGGAAGCCTGGTCAGAGTCAAGGGGACTGGCCACGAAGGACGTACCCGAGGTGCCGAATCACTTCTAGTAATTTCGAGAATCCATTTCCTTTGCAATGATTGGCGGTAGTGAGAATTTTCGGAGCCAGAAAATGTGAATACGTCTTTGAAGGATCTCAAACCATAGGCAGTTGAAAGCTTTGCCAATTCGTCTCCATCAAAATTCGTAGGGTCTTCTGGCAATATAACGCCATGGGCTGTGTAAGCCAATATGGCATACCTGCGGGCAAAAACTAGAGCATGACGTTTCGCAGCGTGCCAAATAGCTGCACAGGAACTATCTGCAGAAGGTATGTTTTTCGGTTCCAAGACTGCAGATAGCCAACTACGGAACAAGGATAAATCTTGCTCGGTAATAGTCTCGACCTTGTAATTTCCGATTTCCAGGTCAGTTGCATTTGACACAAATTCCTTACAATAAGTTATGACCGTCCTAATAATCTCGGCCTCTAGGAACAGATTTGCAAGGTTGCACAAATTTGAAAAATCCGTAAGACTGAAGCTGATCTCGACGAGACGTTCAAATGCATTATCTGATAGAAATCCGCCAGTGTCATAGTCGCTGCCTAACATAGATTCTCCAGAAAGTTGACTTGCTAGCAGATCAAGTCTTTCTCTGTAATTTGGACAATAGTCTGCTAAGTCATCACATTGGCCAATGGCAAGTCCATATAAATTGAGACCCAATTGAGCTCTAATCAGGGTGGCCTGGATTCGCAAGCTAAGGATGTTTTGATCTGACAGGCCATCAATCAAGAAATTCACTGGCTGTGTATCGTTATTGTTGTGAGTACGATCTCTGAGTGCAATTTCAACATCGGCGACAGAGCTGGCCAAAATGGAAATCCCTTGAACAAACCTGTTGGTGCCTTTATCGTCAGGCGATTCTAGTTTACTAAAGTTTGCCCAGCTCCTCCAACAATCTCGAGAAACCTGTTCAAAGTCGCCAAAGCTGCCTTCACTGTCAAATACATGAGCAGGTGTTATGCCAGTCGGATATTCTTCGAGACCAGAAATGACGTCTTTGAGTATGTCGACTCGTTCAGCATAAAGGGCATTAAGCTCCAAAGGAACTGCCAACCCGTCTGCCGTCCATGACAAGCTACATGTCCATGGTTCTCTTTGGCGCACATGTGCAATAAAATCTTCGTAGTCCAAGTCAGAGAAGGTCTCCTCCAGAGGTTGTAGTTCTTCACGTTTTGCGAGAATTGTTAGCAAAGTGTTGCCAACCGTCTTACACAACGGGCACTGAAATTCAGCCATAGACGGTACATTCCGGCCCTGTCCACTCAGGGTGACATGGTTCAATTTAATGGACCCGAAAAACTCTTCATAACATGTCCAGTGCATAATATGTCCACAAGTCGTCACCGTACAGCGAGATGGTATATCAGACACAGGATATTGCTGAAGAGCTTCTGGAACCCAATCAAGGTGCTTATCGAGAGACAAAGGGTGTCCAATCAAGTCTAGCATTCCCGGCAGAAAGTTAGCATTATCAGGCATTGGCCGATCTAGTTTGGATTCATGGAAAGCTCCCAGGACACCGAAGGTATCTCTGTCGTTACCTGTATCGGTTTGACATATAATACAGTTACCTGTTGGATAGGACCAGAACAAGTCGTCTTGCGAGATATTACTGATCGATTCATGATCAGTCTCCATAAAACTGTCAATATCATTCGATTGGAGAAATGCGTCTTGAGAGGCTCTCATATCGCTCATCAATTTTGCTTGACGAGCCTTAGCAATTGCCTTCTTGCGTGCGAAGTCGCTATCCGCATCATCAGCTGTTAGCTCGCGTTTGTTGGGTGACTTTGGAGAGGTCTCTCTAAAGGACTGCAACTCGCCATTCAATTGTGCTAAACACTGCATCACGGACTCCAACTTTGCACGGTGTGGTTTCAAGTGTCGATCCTGCAAGATAGCAGTATTTGTAAAGTATTCGCAACACTTTAGTGAAAGCTTCTCGGAGGTTTTGGACCCCTGAGTCCGTTGTGCCTGCTCGTCGTGGACTACCACAAGTAAAAAATACAGGATCTTATCAGTCACACTCTCTCGGCTCGCTACGATCTTCGAATTGATTGCTGCTGATGCTCGTAAAGCCTTGAAATAGTTGATGAAATAGTCTTGTAGAATTGAAGAGAAAACAAAGTCTTTGAGGCCATACCAAGGAGTTCCATGCAGAGAAGGCAACTTGCGCAGTAACACGGGTGATTGATTCTTGTAGTGTCTCGTAAGTATTTCTCCCGCCTCTTCAATTTCTTGCAACGTGTAGTGGTAAAAGTATGGATCTATAAGGTCATACTCATCGTCTTTCAGCGTAAATCGACCGACGTCGTCAATGCCTATCGGAGGAGTGAATACTGCAAGACGCTTAAGCACTTTGTCGAAGCATGTCTCATCTCCCCGATCATCATTGACCATTTTTGATATCTCGCTGTATGTTTTGGAACCGAAAAGAAGACCATGTCGTAAGGCGCGTGCTATACTGGCTTCACTACTAGGCCCGAGAAGCCAGTCTCTCTCGCAGTATAATGTGATGAGAAAATGCATCATGTGATCTTGCATGTGGAGTAAATTTGTGTCGTCCTCCATCCAGCTCGCAGGAGGTACATTCTCAAATATCCTTAGCATACAGCTGAAGACACTATCGATGCGTCTCTCTCTCGCTTGAACACTTTCACTTGATACCTGTGCCTCGTCAGATTGCTGTCCATCAAAGTCTTGCGAAAGCCCCGGCCTGCTTGCACTGGCAAGCAGTAATTGTATCAGCTGGACATCCTTGTCGATACAATTTTCGCGAGAGTCTACGTCGGTGTAATGGTAGAGTTGGCTTCTGATTGCTTGCCCGTTTCTGACCCATAAATTACAACGAATTTCCCACGTCATGTGTATTACTCGCATTGAATAGCTTACAATATCGATAAATCCTGCCAAAGTCATGCCTGTCTCGTCGAGAAAATTGAAATTCTCCCTTGGCCCGAGATGAGATGCTAGGCCAACAAGAAACCAGTGTAATGGATGATGGAAGCTGATTTGATGCGCGGCATCTCGCGGCTCGAATGTTGGTCGACAAGACTGGAACTCACCGCGTGTCCAGCGACTCAATCGTTCACAGCAGTTTCTGATGATATGAATCAATTCATCTACTCCTTCACCAAATCTGGCATACTCAAAGGTTCGCGCAAACATTTGTGCATGTTTTGCAATTTGCATCGTAACGTTGAAGGCTGATACCCACGAAACTGACTCGTACTCGACATGATGACCTGTGGCCTTCTCTTGAGGATTTTGACCTTGGAATAGTGTGAGCCAATCTAAGAACTGCGCATGCACATTTTGCATAGAGGGAATCATTCTCTGGACAACATTTGTGCAAAGAAGATAACGCAGGTCATTAACAATGTGGTAATGCCGCCTGGAACGAAAAGCATACACATCACTCGTCTGATGAGCATTTGTGTTGACTTCGTAAGGATGACCTATCTTGTGCTGCGAATAATATGTATAGCAAACTGCGAGCAGCGTTGTAATGAAGTCGTAGTCACGCACAAGTACCTCAGCAATGCTTGGCACGGTGAATATCTGAACAGAAAAGAGGATCATTGATTGATCAGGTTCGCGATCAGCAAATAGGAATGCTTCCGAGAGTTCTTTGTAAGCAATGGCAAATCGTATACCCATCTCACGCTTGAATTGGGGAATGGCTACCATAGTCGTTATGTAAAGCTCACGAAGTCCCACGCGAGCCAATTTCCAGAGTCTGAGGTCTTGTAAAAACAAGGCAGTAAGCCTTGTCTTTTCGACAGTCTCGAACCGGCGATAATTCTCAGTCCAGTAGGAGGGATTGACCGGCCCTACGCTACCATCAGTTGAGGTGACTTCGAGTTTGTCGCCAGTATTGTGGTCATTATCTTCGTCATCATCGTCAGGATCAGCATCTTCGGCATCCCAATCTGGCGGAGCGACTTGCAAGATATGGCGATGAAGTGGTATGATTGTTCCTCTCAGATCAATTCCGAGAGCGATATCGCCGTCGGTTTCAACGACTTCGTTCTCGTCAAGCCTCTCGGTCTGAGGCAGAAGCCCTAGACCCAGGTCTCGAGCATCAAGTGGCACTAATTAGTTAGATTTTGATCATCGCAATACAGAAAACATACCTATCATTTCGATGTCATCATGTTCCACACTTTCATTATCATCACTATCCGCTATTGGCACTGACTTTCTATCGCCATTTTGCTCAGTAGGGACAGTACCCACGCCTCGGAGCCAAGGGTTACACATCTCCTCGCAAATGATCCTACGAACGAGGTTTGAATTTTGTGCACCATCTTCAAGTGTGATACTCAGGCCGGCGAGGTCTTGTAGAAAGTCAATCAGAACTTCAACCATATCTTCCCTGAAGACGTCTCTAGTGCTCCTTACGGTGACGCCGAGACGGATCCGAGCAAGAAACGTGGCAACTTGGATCGCGTTCTTCATTGTACCCGTGAAAACAGTAGCTCGACCACGAGCATCCACTGAGGCTGCAACATCACGCCCGAAACTTCTCGGTTTCTTGCAAGCTCTTTTCACGATATCGATGACCTCTTCGAAATTATGCTTCTCGTCATTCCAAAGCACGGTGCTCCATGAACCTTCCATAGCCACCTCAAGAGATTCGTCATAATTATGTCCGGTGAACCTTGATCTCGCGGCATCGAGCTGAGGATTGGAGTCATTATCCTCACAAGGAGGTTTAGCTGAATCTTTCGCGTGTGACATGACATCGACTATAAAGTCGAGCACGTTGATAATGGTCTTCCGTAAAGAGGATTCAATCTCGAGCGGCACAATTGGCTGTTCGATAGCTTCCGGTAGTACCTCTGAGTAGTGGTATGCACAACGCATGTCGCTACGCCAGGCTTCTGCATCACCACAGTCGCAACACCCGCCAGAGCCACTATTGATGGACATGACCACATCATGATCTTCGTGATTCGAACTCCTGTAGCACTTTTGGCACATAACACATGTATCGTCGATGCCACAATTTCGACATCTGTAAACCGTCTCACCCTTGCCAAAGACGTGTCCACATGGTCTTCCACGAGCTGCTTCTGAGTACTCTGCCCCCTCCAAGGCGCCTTGCTGCTTTTGCAGCGCTTCCGTAAAATAAGGGCTGTTACCGGGGAAAAAGATATCGTAGGGCAGTTGAGCAATGAGATGATTGTATACTTGTTGTCGCAGACGTTCTGGGAACTCTTTTACCATTTCATGGTGAAACTGTATGCCAAACTCCTGCAAAAGTCGTGGCAATGTCGCCTTCACATCAGAACTAGGTCCGGTATCAACGAGCATGGAAATTCAATCAGAACGGCCAGACCTGAGAATCAGAGGCGACCTCGTTCAGGGTATCGTCGAATCGAATTGAGCTGGACTTGTCGAAAGGCGCCACGAAGAACAGATGATGGAGACGAAAGTTATTTTTGTGGTGCAACGATTAATTCGGAATGGCTGCGGCTGTGGCGGATCGATCCAAGAGCCGCACGTGCACAACTACGATCGCTCACAGGAGCGTTTTATGTACTGATTGTATTATTGCAAGCATGTCCTTCTTATGATGCATTCTCAAAATCTTCCAGACCTGTCGCTTGTCCATTCTGAGCGATTTGCAAGGCAATCTTCCTTGCATTCAATATGCAATCATTCACACTAACTCCGCCATAACTGCTGCCAATCAAGCCAAAACCAGACCAATTTGCTTGCAAACCTTTGTGCAATCGGCTCATGCGATCGATATGCCCGACCGTATACTGTGGAATGCAGTCCTTTTGTATTTTTGCATTCCAGAACTCCGGATCTTTGTCTATGCCCAGATGCATCTTCATAACCTTTCTTGTTGCCGCAAAACCCTCCTGCAGAGTCGGGATCCGAGTACCTGTCCACCAGTGACCGCCCATAATACAAGTCACTTTGGTACCCTCCACTGAATCTTGTCCTGGAACAGAACTCGAATCAAAGACGACTCCCAATACTCTGTCAGGGTTTTCCGCAAGGGGCACTGATTTGGGTATTAAATACCCAAACCCTGTGATTGGCAGGACTGCTGAATCACGGTAATAAAAGTTGATTACCATGACGCTCGAATAAGTCGCCTGGTCTAGCTCTTGCAATTGGTGATCCGGACCCAGTAATGTCGCAGTATCTCGTGCTCTAATGGAAGAAATTACTTGCTCGAATGCGCGAGGCGATTCATGCTCGGAGGTCGTGATCTCAAAGACACCGTCTTGATTTCTCTTTATAGCCTGGCAAGTTTCCGCTACCAGCTTGACATTAGGAGCTGCCCGTAACGAGCGCGCGAGTGTATCTGTCAATGTGGATAAGCCTCCTGCAAAGGAATAGACACTAACGTCTTTCATTTTTTTCATCATATCCGGGTTCTCTTTTTGAAGCGCTTTGTTTAGTGCCAAATCGCTCGGGGACATTGTCTCTATACCCCGCAGGAGTCCAGCAATGACTGAACCTGCCCGAGTCTCATATTCCCATAGTGCTTTAAAAGTTGATCGTACAGACAGCTTATCAATTGATCCAGAATAGATGCCATGTATGACTGCTGACAACATGTTTTCCGCCATAATAGGACTGAAACGACGACCCACGAAGGATGCGATAGTCTCATCTGTAATGCCCTTGGGCCGCCGACGAAATGGCTCCTTCATGATCGACCAGAGCGAGCCCTTCAGTATAGGGTTAGTGAGCGCAAACTTGAGGAAACCGTATAAAGAAGATGGAAGCTTGTGCACTTTGCCAGCAAAATAGATGAATCGATTCTTGGCTGACGGGGAACTCTTTGGAACCAAAATCATCTTGTCTTCAATGCGCAATTGACGTATGAGATCTAGCACATTCAAACCTGGTAGCCCCGCGGGTCTCAAACTTCGTGGACCTTCTTCGAAGAGTACTTCTTTACCGTCTATCGTCGGCATCGATTTCGAGCTGACCCATCCGCCAGGTCTCTGAGCGCTCTCAAACATGGTTATTTTTGTGTTTGGTAAACTCTTTTGCAGGAAATAGGAGACGGAAAGACCAGCTATCCCACCGCCAATCACTGCTATAGATTTTGGATGGCGCTGCTGAGTAGAGTGCAGCATTGTCGATGTGGTTGAGAGAGCATGATGCTGTGATTTCCCAATCCACAATGTCGAGTGGTAAGCGTAAGACCTGCGAGTAACATGCTTCCCAGCGACAGCTCTGATCATCCAATCTGCGCAATTGTCCAGCAACAGCGGCCGTTACGTGCCGAGGACTGACGTATGACGAAGGTCTGGCTCGTTGTGGTGGTGAGGCGAATTACAGAAACCGGCTCCCCAAAAACTGAAATTTCCAACATTTGCTCGATTGACAAGTTCTCCTAGACACTTGAGAACCTCTGGTACATCTCGACAGGTTCTACACAAGATGACTCTTGTGGAATTCTTTCGTCGCCATAGGCTCATTTCAATACTGGTCATTTCAGTGCTTACATATCTGTTTCTGGTCTCCACTACGCTGCTGCCCAATCCTCGAGGACTTCTCCAAGCTGAACCTGATCTGTGTCGGACAGCCAACCATCAATGGCGAGGCGCGAACGATCATATATACCCGAGGAGCGGCGCACCGGTAACTATAATACACAAGGATTACACTGATGGACTGCTTCATCATGACGTCTCTGTCCTCTTTGCACGTTCTCACTCCGAGGAATACTCCATTGAGGTCGAGATATTCACCTCACATCCACTATCACAAGACAGTTTTGACATTTCTTATGCGAGAAACGAATTGACAATCACTTCTCTCGTTCCTCAAACGGCGCCAATCATTTCTGAGCCTCATTGCGTCGTCATGAAAGTACATCTCTTGGTGCCAGTCTCTAGGCCCATGAGTGATTTGATGCTCGACTTCCCTGTCGCAAATGTCTATGTCCACGAAAGCACGTGGGCTTCGCTTCCTTCTCTCGATCTCACAATCGGACGGGGCTCTTTGATTATGGCGCCGGAACAGCGTTTCCACATCGAACGCATAAAGATCTCGGTCGATGAAGGTGATATAGTTGGTAAACTAATGATAACAAAATCTGCAACTATTTTCTTGAAGCAAGGCAAAATCGATCTTCTGGTAGGATATTCTCCGTACATTACTGGAGCTTCACTTGAAGTCACACAGCAAAGTGGGTCACAAATCATCAAAGTCGAGGACTCATGGTACAGAGCTCTGACAGGAACGTTCGTTTTGTCGAACGGTCATTTGAAACTAGACTACCCGCGGTCGTACGCAGGAACTATCGAAGCAAGAGTAGAAAACGGCATGCTAGATATTCGTGGCAATGGTCTCGACGAAGTCCGCCAGTCAGAACATGGTGTGCTACCAGTCGTGTATGAGGCGAGCCAAGGAAGAGGTAGTGCCGTGACAAAGGTCCATGTTGATCTAGGGAAAGTGGAAATGACTGTAGATGAGCCGAAGCAAGGTAGACGATTGGCGACTATCGAGAAGGTTGAATGACGTGTTGTAGCATATGATCAAAAACATGAAGAGAGCGATGGCCTATTGATAGATGGCAGTACGGACAAATGAGTGCCCACGAAACTCAGTAGCCATGGAAGGTGCTGACCGTCAATGCATGTATTGCTGCTTACCAATCGAGATGTTTATAGATTGTGAATTGACATGTTGTACTTGGTATGCTACACATGCTCTATGACAGATACCAAAACTCAGTATTTGGCGAGCACCTCCTTGAGCAAGGTGACTTGTTTTTCGACTCCAGCCTTGCTGGTACCACCTCGGCTCGTACGCTTCTCTACACTTGCCTCAAAGTTCCAGACTTGCATGATGTCCGCCTCGAAGCCCGGATCAATCTTCTGCAACTCTTCGAGAGAGAGACTGGACATGTGACGGCCTGTGTCTTCGGCCAATTTGACGCACTCGCCGCTAATGTGATGTGTTTTCCTGAACGGCACGCCTTTACGGACGAGATAATCAGCGAGATCTGTAGCCAACATGCCATCATCCAATGCTGCCACCATTTTTTCCTTGTTGATTGTCAAGGTCGACACGACGCCAGTAAAGATGCCGAGTGAGTCGGAGACGGTCTTGATGCAATCAAACAACGGTTCTTTGTCTTCCTGCAAATCTTTATTATACGTCGAAGGAACGCCCTTGAGTGACATGAGAAATCCTGCCATTTGTCCAAACACGCGACCGCTCTTGCCCCTCAATAATTCGAGCGAGTCTGGGTTCTTCTTTTGCGGCATGAGCGATGAGCCTGTGGAATACGCGTCACTCAATTTGACAAACCCAAATTCAGCAGTAGAGTAGATGATCAAGTCTTCCGCAAACTTTGAAATGTGCGAACCCAGCAGCGTCGACCACATAAGGAACTCTGCCACAAAATCACGATCTGCGACGGCACTCAGCGAGTTCTCCAAACAACCATCGAATCCTAAATCTTGCGCGATAAACTCCCGATCCACGTTGAAGGGGTTACCCGCTAATGCTCCAGACCCGAGGGGTGACTTGTTGACGCGTGCACGTACTTGAATGAGCCGTTCCAAATCACCCGCAAAGTTGGTGGCATGCGACATGAGGAAATGCGACCATCGGATCGGCTGAGCTCGCTGCAAGTGCGTGTACCCGGGCATCAACACATCCAATTCATTGGCAGCACGATCGGAAAGGACCTGTAGAAACATCAACAAGGTCGCTTTGACCTCATCGATCGAGTCACGCAGAAACAGGCGCAAATCAGTCGCAACCTGATCGTTTCTTGATCGTCCCGTATGTAACTTTCCAGCAATACCCGTGCCAATCAACTCCCCTAGTCGACGTTCATTCGCTGTATGGATGTCTTCATCTCCGTCCCGCTCTGCGAAGCGACCTGCTTGCCACTCTTCGAGAATGAGATTCAGACCGCGTTCCATTTCAGCCTGTTCAGACGCAGAAATGATGCCCACTTTTTGTAGAGCCCTCGAATATGTGATGGAACCAAGCACATCAGCCTTGTACATTCGTTTGTCGTATGACAAAGATTGGTTGTAACTCGTCATTAACGGATCCGTCTGACCCGTGAACCGGCCGCCCCATAGCTTGGCCATTACCTCGCGTGATTTGCCTCAAGAGTTTGAATGTCTGTGTGTATCCATAAATCTCAAAGCGATGGCAGTAGATAACGAATGTCGGATAGTCCGCATACAGGAATCCTTAGATTCGGAGCATCCGCCTCTGCATGGCTTGAAGAGAAATTGAAAAGAGAAAAACAGAATTTTGCACAATCGTACAACAAGTGAAGCATTCTAGATTTATTCTATAGATCATACCACTGATTATAAAGTGCTCAAAGCAGAAACCATTCATCCTGATTCATATCATTTTTGATCATGAGCAAGAGTCTTGTTGACTTCGGGTTCATCATTCTGCGTACGAGGACCATAGTACCTTTTATTGGCACCCATGATCCAGTAAACCCATGCGAATAAGCCGATTCCCGCGAGAATGACAATTGCATAATTCATGTTTGTCTTTGTCACTGGAAGACTAGTAGGGAAGACAAATATGATTGAAACAAAGAATGTCCACACAACTGCCCAGACATTGACGTACCACGAAGCCTTGCCAAGATGCCATGGACCGCGAGCAAACCCTTGCCCTTGACCTTCGGCGAGCAACCGTTTGTTGTATAGGAGTCTACATAAGATTGGAATGCAGTATGACCAGTCCAAAGCAATAGCACAAACGTTAAAAATGGCCGCGATGGCAGTATAAGATCCCAGACCAATCAGATTAATGAGGATAGCGAATATGACGTTGAGCCATACTGCAATGATTGGTGTACCGGTCAATGTGGAAATTTTGTACCAATACTTTGAGCCAGGCAACATTTCATCACGAGACAATGCCCAGATAGTCCGAGCATTAGCTTGGAGAGCGGTAATTCCTGTAAAGTTGAGAATGATAAAGGCAAAGACTGTGAAAAGAATGCCGCCGGATTTCCCCATGACATTGTAGAAAATCTGGGCCACGGGTTGGGCCATAGGTGAAGCCAGAATGTCGGCGGTGTTTCCCATGGTAAAGCACAGGACGATATTGAAGAGAAATCCGAGCAGATAGGTGACGCTGAAGGCGGATGCAATGGCTTGTGGTGCCCTGACAGCAGCATTCTGAATTTCTTCACACAAATGTGCTGTAGCATCATAATCGGTACTGCACCAGGCGACGGAGAGGAAGCCAAAGAGGAAAGACCAACCCATTGGAGTCCAGCCGGAATCAGGCACAATGTCGACAAAGACATAGCGAGCAGAGTGCTTGTCCTTTTGCAGGACAAGAAGTGCCACGGAGCAAGCTATCAGCACTGCAATGTGAAATATGGCATACCATTTTGTGATTCGATTGAGCCATTTGGTGGACAATGTGTTGATGGCACCATGGAAAGCCACGATACCGGCCATCACCGCGACAGTGTGATCAGCGGTTGGCAAGTATGAAAAATCCGTTCCCATGGAGACTGCCGCGAGCAAAAGCTGAGCACATCCGTAGTCAGTGGATGCCACACCAGCTACCTGGCCAAGCAAATTGAGCCAGCCACACATCCATGAAGCAATTGGAACCTGAGATTTAGGTACAAGATACTTCATGGTAAAGTACAGTCCGCCGGAAGTGGGATATGCAGAAACCAGCTCAGCGACGGATAGCGCAATACCTAGATTGGTGGTCAGTCGATGTCTTCCATGAATAGCAATAGAGTCGCCATACACATGCAACCAGCTCCAGCGACAAGCCAACACCAGACGACTGAGGGTGCACCGCCAGCATAGAGACCATAAGAGAAGGTTGTTGTGATGGTTGCGAATAGGCCAGAAATCGAAAAGGCGAAAGAAAATGTGGCAAGAGGAGAGAACTCTCGTTTGAAAACCTACGTCGTCAATTCCACTTTTGCGCATCGCACTTTGCACCGTTCTCTTACAGGCTTATAACCGAGCATAGCAATACGCTTGTCTTCCTCGGATAAAGAGGACCATTCGGAGTTATCTTGCAGTTCCACGGATTCTCTATTCGAGCCTATCTGCCTGACTTCATCCGTAAAGTCGGTCTGCTTGTGTGCTCGCATCGCTGCCATTTAATGTAACGAGTTGATTTTCGCTGTGATGGCTCTGATTTGGAAGGGATTCTTTCTTTTTTATGGGGCAACGTAGAGAGTTGGTCGTCTAGCTTAGATTGAGTGAATCAAGATTGAGAAATAAGACTCTCAATTGAGGCTTGAGATAAGCAAAAGCTTGTCAAGGATAAGATAAGATTTGGTACGGACGCTGAATCGAGAAACGAGTTCAGGGTTGTTGCTTCTCAGGGCCTACAGAACTTGTATGTGGGGAGTCGTGCTGTGTGTAGGCGGAGAGAGATGGGAAGGAATAGAAACAGAACAAGGGCGAGAGCGAGTATTTAGATTGGTGGGAAAAAAAAAAAATTTAGGAGACACAAGTGAGACCGAGTCGACCTCTTGATGACGTTGGGCATATCGGCGAGACGGCGACAAGATTGGACAGACTGGGTAAAGAGGAAAACGAGAGAATGGGCGAAAGAGTCAGGCGCGTGTTGTGGTGTTGAATTCTGGCATCTGTTTGGACACCTAGACGCCGGTCAGTTGGCCGCGTGAGGCCCTGGGCGAGAATGAACGAATGTATGGTTCTGGTACAGATTTGCATGCGTGTAGACATGAGTTCAGTGAGTTGAGAGAAGGTGTGGATGAATGCGTAGCGAGGTCATGCGAGATGAGGGCCGTGGAAAACGTTGTCAAGTCATCGCTTCACGCTCCACCGCATGCACTGATGGGGATCTGGAACGGCAACGGCCAGCAGCTGGCAAAGCACTGCCGCGGAATTTCCTTGCTAGGACATGAGACAGAGCCGGACTCTCCTGGACCCGGCTACAACTTGCGGAGGGATATTGCTCATTCACTCAGATGAAACGAGAGTGTTGTATAGAGTGAAGGGCACGATTCCGAGGAAGCGAACAACGTCAGCATATGCGAGGCAGGGCACGTGATTTAGGCACAGTTTTGGCTTCCGTCCATCAAGTGGCACTTCAGCCACTCCTCGCCTCTGCCGTATTTGTTGCCGCTGCAAATTTGTGGTTGGCACATGCTGACCGGAAAATATCTTTCCCCGGAGATTTTGCGAAATACTACAGTTTAGCATTTTTGTCACGCATGTATGAATGGCAAATATAAAAGCAAGAAGGGCATGTTGGGAATTGATGCTGTTCATTAATGATATTGGGTTGTGACTACAACAGATAATGACGCTTCCTCATGATTCAATAGTCAAGGAAGATAACTGCTCCGCGGCACCACTGCTCTGTGAATCCGACTTGACTTCTTTCAGGCCCTTGGACTTTTGTTTTGCTTTGCTCTTGCCTCCAGCAGCAGCAACTACCTTGGCTATTTTCGTCGGATCGGGATATGCCATGTCAGTCAACTTCTGAAGTTCTGGATCAGCTGCCCAGGTTGATCGGATCGGTTCAAGCAGTGCATTGATGGCGGAAGCAACCCCTTTCTTCAAGTCTGCAGGATGTAAGCTTTTGTCGGCAAATGCCGCCTCCAACGAGGCATAGTCCGTAAATTTGACGTCTCCCCCAAACTCTGGCTTGCGCAGAAATTCGATCGATGGCGAGCCCGAGAGAGTCTGAAATGGAAACAGGATGCTCTTTACAAAGGCTAAGAGTCCATTTTCCGTGATGTTTCCTTCCTCGCAAAACGCCTTCTTGATCTTCTTCTCCACTATTTTCGCACTGTCTAGTAGATCGATCTTGGAGTCGGGATCGGAACTGGACATCTTCGTGCCCATGAGACCGGGCACCATGCCATTCATGAGATGACTTCGTTTTTGATAGCCCAATTGTGGAAGATGCTCTTGAGCAAAAGTGAATATCTTACGCTGATCTACACCCCCAAATTGACAATCGACCTCCAAGTACTCTTCGTCGAGTGCCTGCAACCCGGGATAGAGCAGGCCTGACAAGACTGGATGTTCCGTCTGCTTGACGACCTCGGCTCCGGCCTTTTTGAAGTCGTGTTGAGAGACTAGAGCAGATAATCGGTAAACGTCCAAGGTGTATTTCTCGGATAACTGATAATCGGTCCCTTGAATGAATTCCAAGGAAGATATAGGCACGGAGAGAGACGTCAGCGTGGCTTTGATGATGGCTGAGTAGTATGCCGTGCGGTGTTTGAGTAGATCCCATGGAGCCTTCTGATTATCGAGGTAGGCATGCAAGTCAGCCATAAGCACTTTGACTTTACAGCCTGCCTTTAAAAAATCGGCAATCTTTGTTAAAGGCACAAAATAACCAATGTGCGGTTTCCCCGTAGGTGCTGTGCCCCAATACAAGACAAGATCGCGCTCCTCCAGGATCTTTTTAATCTCATCTGCTCCAAGAACTTCCTGCAGATTACGCGTGATCAGCTCGTACTTGTCTGTCACATTCATCCTCCTTCACAACGACCAAGATGATTAGATTGACGAAGCACAAGTCTCGAAGGAAGAGTAAGACCACCTGGCCAGCTGTTTTTCTCCCACGGCGGCCATCTGCAGTTGACAATTTGTAGGAAAAGTTGGAATTGGAAACGAATAATACGAAAATGTGGTGGCACGTTGTCATGAAATTCTCTCGACAAATCTGAAGCTTGAGTCATTCAAAGCAATCACTCAAGGCCTGGCACGTCTTTGAGTTGCAGCGCTTGTACGTAGTTCTCTCCTCGTTTCTGAATTTCACGACACCTTGGGTCTGGGTTCTTGCTTATTTGGAGGCAACTGATGGATAACAATATTGCGGTAACGTTGCAAGACGCGATACAGAAGGAGCTGTTCCGCAGGTTCGAGCATGAAGACGCGGCAATGGCGGAGTATATCGTTGTCATGCTTCAGAATGAAAAGGACGCGCACGCACTTACAGAAGAATTGAGTGATCTCATCCCGAATTACCACGAATCATTTACTACTTGGATCTTTGAGCAAGTAAGTCGCCTACAATCTGGTCAGCCTGTTCTGTCCACTGGGCAAGAACCTTCATCGAAAGCAACAGCAGAGCGAGACATCGACATGGACCTTGACGGACAAAAGGCTCAACAGACTGTGGACTCAGGAATGGGCTACCCATCGCCGCGCATCTATTCCGGTCTCAAAAAGACTCTGCAGGAAAATAGCGCAGAAAAGCCGCGCTCAAGGGCTCGGCCAGAGCAAGGCGGAGTACGCAGTACACCTTATGGAACGGTCGTTAGCGCTCATGAAGCGCCAAATGCTCCGACCGGTCCTCGAGCAGACAACTCCGCTGCTCGTCCTGGAGCCGCAGGTCCCATACGCTCTGATCGTGGTCGCGATCGAGGCAAATCCAATGGACAGGATCGACAAAACAAACATAATTCAAAGAATAATAATTTTCCTGAAATGCCACCAATGCCAGAATTTCCAATGTTTCCACTACCAGAATTCTTCGTCAATAGGCCTCTTGGAGAGAGACTCGGACCTTTAAATGGAGCCCTAATGCAAGGCATGCGCCCTCCGTCTCGGCGTTGCACAAAGTGGCCAACGTGCTTCAAGGGCAAAGCCTGTACCTTTGGACATCCTACCACCATGTGTCAGAATCCTACCTGTCGGCGTAGCGATGGCTCGTGCACAAGTATACACGCTGATGAAGATGTTGACCTGCTCAGCGGAATAGAAGCACAACGCAAGACAGAAGAGGAGCAAGAGGCAAAAGCTCTTGCTCGAGAGAATAAATCATACAAAACTCACAACACCTTTACTGGAGGATTAAAACCCATGTCTGCTGGTTCAGATGGTACTATGCCTATATGTAAATTTGGCGAAGCCTGTACGAACCGGACATGCCATTTTGCGCATCCCTCTCCAGCATCAAAGGATGGCTCATCCATTGTGCTGAATTCGGAAACCTGCACGGCAGGCATGAATTGTCAAAATGAGCAATGCAGTTTCTCTCACCCGTCACCATCGAATAAGTATACTCCGGGTGTCAAGCTCAATGCTACCACAGCAGAAGTACTATGTAAATTTTCGCCATGTCTCAATCCTGTCTGTCGCTTTCAGCATGCTCCAGGACAAAAGATGCAGTCTACCTTTGGAAATGCAAGAAACAAAGTTTGGACACCGCAAACGGCCACGAAAGTGACAGCTGAGCGCACCTTTGTTTCTGGCGATGCGGAAGAACAGTTCAACCCCAGCAGTAATCTTCATGACAACGATACCGAGATGGAGAAGTAGCTCTGGTGCAAAAGCGTAGACTTTATCCTATGTAGTTGCTTACGCTTACTCCTACTCAGGGTAAATACGTCTAATACGAGCTCCACGAACGTTTGCTTGATCATATTGTCTATTTCCTGTTGCCTTTGCCTCAACAGTGCAAGCGGTGGTGATCAGTGCGCTGACATGAACTTTCCTGGCTTCGGATCTGCTTGGTCGCGGGCGAATCAGCGTTATGACGAGCACTTCAGATGCTACTCGTCTGCCATGTTGGCTGGTCCACAGAGAGATAACGTCAACTTTGGAGGCAAAGTGATTTTACCACCTAGTGCTTTGGACAAGTTGACGCGGTTGAATATCGCCTATCCCATGCAATTTGAGTTGCGCAATAATCGACAATCAACACTTTCGCATGCCGGCGTGCTCGAGTTTATCGCGGAAGAGGGCAGAATCTATCTTCCACACTGGATGATGAAAACGATGAAATTAGATGAAGGAGATTTACTCGAGGTACTTACCACCGATCTACCACAAGGCACCTTTGTCCAGCTTGAACCACAATCTCCCGAGTTTCTCAACATTTCCGACCCGAAAGCTGTTTTAGAAAACACGCTACGCAATTTTAGTACCTTGACAAAAGGAGACATATTTCAGTTCTCTTACAACGAGAATGTCTACGAAGTAGCAGTGTTACAAGTCAAGCCAGAGTCTGACAGTATGGCGATTTCAGTCATAGAAACAGATCTGAGTGTGGACTTTGCAACCCCGAAAGGTTATGTTGAACCAGAGAGGATGGCAAAGCCGACTGGTGGTGCAATCAAGACAGCTGGAGGTATGTCCGTCAAGATTGGTTATGAACAACTAAAGCAGTCTTCCGAGAAGTCTACACGGTTTGCGGTTGGTGGTCACAAAATTAGTGGAAAACCCATCACGGATGTGCCAGTGGTCTCAACTGTTAAGGACTCTAATGCTGCGCCAGCTCCCTTGAGGTTGCCACGTGGTACGTTGTTCTTTGGGTACGAATTACGATTGCCCAAAGATTCCGAGGCCGCGAAACGAGACGGTCAGCAGCACATCAAGAAATTTGCGGGTCGAGGACAGAGCATCAAGGATAGTGAGAGGACGCAGAAAAGGGGAAGCAAGGTCACTGGTAAAGCAGATGTCGACATGCATGACGTGATTGAAATTGACTAACGTGTCATTTCACATCTACGTGCTCGCCAACCATGAAGCATCGGTTGTGTTTGATCGTAACTGTTCATATTGCTGAACTCTTCATCTTTCGAGACGAGTCGATGTTTCGTGATTCAAGACATTTCCTTTTGCGAGCATTTCCAGAGGACCGGATCGATCATATGCATGGTTGCATCTGTCCTGATTATTGGATCCTCGTCGTGGTGAACAGGAAGGTTCTTCATAATGCAAGCAAGGCGACTTGGACGATTCTATGTCACTCGAATGACGCTGAAGGCTAGGAGAACTTGAAGAAGAAGATGATAATGATGATTGCAAAGACATGGAATATGACGCTGAAATAATGCTCGCAAGCGCTTGAGAAACGCACTAAAAAGGACACGCGCTCTAGAATATGGCCACACTTTACGCTCTTATCGTTTGCGTTCCTGTTTCCATTTGTACTTGGACACTCCGTCCTTGTCGGTGCCTACCTTGCGTCTCGCTCCTTTACTTTGTAACGAGCGCTGCACCGCCGTTTCCCGCTCCATGATATCCAACTGCTTCAGCCTGTTTTCACGAGCCCGCAATTCGCGCTCAATGCGAGCCTTACTTTTTGCTCCGACCGCTCTTCTGCCACTGGCATCATTGTTGTTGTCGGCGTCGTCGTCCATGTGCTCCTGCAAGTCTTTGACAAAGAGTGTTCGTTGTCCATCGCTCTTGACGACGGAAGAGTGCTTCAGATGGTTGACTTTGGCACGTTCCATGGCGGCCACAGTCTTGATGTAGTTTGCATCTTGCGTTTTAAGCACTTTCGTAAGGGATTGAGGCAGGGCCGTATTGCCACGACTCGTCACGGCAACACCGTTTTTCGTGGTCTTGTGATGCATGCCGAAATAGAATTCATCTTCATTCTTATTCGCAGCCTTGAGACGCAGCGTCTTGAGACGCGCCTGTTTCTGCTTGTAGTCGGCCGCACGAAGCACATAGTCCTTCTTCTTCTCAAGTAAGCCGTACCTTTGTCGATTGAATGGTTGAGACCGCTCTTTGTGCTGCTTCTTTTGCGCATCCGTCCGCGCAAAAGATGCACCCATCGTTACAAGATTTGCTTACGGAAAAATGCAAAAACTAAATCTGTTCAAGAGTCAAAAAAAGTCTCGAGATTGTGGCGTAACCTGGCTTGAACTTTTTGGAGGGCTCCGCTAGCTTGATTCGTCTGCTTGAATATACTGTAAGCATCTATGACTGTATACAAGTGCCTATTTTAAATGGCAGGTATGGCCAATAGAATGCCCATACAAAAGAATGCCAGCAAGAACCCATGCACGAGACATTGCACAACCAAAGCATCTTGCATGCGCCTGTATGGACCTGTAGTGCTGTGATTGCAATCAAAAATCTTCCAAAAGAGTGCTTTTCGTTTCCACCGTGTCCTCCACTCTTCCGTGATCTTACCCCGCTGTAACAAAGATGGTCGAACATGTATACCATGCTCGAGATCGATTCGGTCGTCCAGCACATCGTACGGACGGTCCTGGACTCGATGTCGCACGGCCAATATAAAACACGATCCTCGCAGGGCCGCAAGTAAGCCAGTCCAACCGAACCATAAATTCGGCAACCCAATGAGCCTCAACAGTCGTGGCTTACCTTGAACCACATTGAAAATAGTCATGACAACCACAACGAGCAATGTTACAACACTTCCTACGAGGGATGCCCACTGGCGAGGCGTGTTGGCATTGTTGGCGGCATAACGAACAAAGTTTGGCATGATGCCTTCCTGTAGCAACTCGGAAATATGATCTGCCACAGGCTTAAGCACTGCGGGATGACTCGTCTGATTGAGTGCATGGAGGACATTTCGAGACACCGAGTGTGGCAAGTTGAGTTGTTGTGGGGAAGAGGACAAGAGAAAGGTTATGATGATTTTTTCGATATCCTGACGTAAAGGTAGTCGTTGCGGCGGCGCCCATTCGATGCCTGTATCAGACTTGATGCATCGTTTCATGGCGACGCTTGAGTAAGTCGAGGAATGCTGTCCAGTTGCTTGCTTGTCAAAGTCGGGCAAATTTGGACCAGGCTCCACCACTGTCACTTGAGAATCTATTGACTCATTTCGCTGCCACGAGAATGGTCGCTGCTCGCCCTTTGAGGCCAAAGTTCCACCATTATCCAACTCGCCTAATTCCTCCTTGGAACTGCACAGTGGAGCGGTGATTGTACCAGCCTCTGATTCAGCAGTTGCAGACCGTTTGGTCTTTACAAGCTTGAGTCTTGATGGTCTGCGAACACAAGACTGGGGTGACAGAGATTTCTCCATCTCTGACAATGCGTCCCACTTGCGCATGTAGTGAAGAAATGTGAAATAAAAGTGAAGATTTTCCGCGGTAAAGGTGATGTTTTCGCAGTAAAACGAAAAGTCTCGTAACGTGAGAGGGGGACAATATTCGTTGGAGACTAGCTTTTCGAATGTGATGTCGTTGTATGATTGACCCGGTGTGATGGGACATCCTGTCGGTCTAGAACACTGGGACTCTCTGAGCTTCTTCAGATCTACTTTTGGAGGCAAACTGTAATGAAGAAGACTCCAAAACTCGTAAAATACCTTTGTCATTGCCCAAATGTATTGCCAGTCTGGATTTGTATCTGGCCTGATATGTCTGTGCTATGCTACAGGAAGAGTTTGAAGTAGTCCATTTCCAGCCCATTGAAAAGGATAACCGAATCAAGCAAGATTGAAAAAGGAGAACATATAGAATGCACACATGACGAGTGCTGCAAGATATGTCTAATTCACATGTTTGTAACGACATCTGCATGTAGAGGGGTCGCTTTTGTGTACCGAGTTGTCATGATACACGTTACGCCATCCGCCAGTCAGGAGATCAACTTCGAGGTTTCTTCAAGGATGGAAGCAAGAATTTGCTCGTCACTGGCGTCTTTGCTGCCACAGGTAAGACTGAGTGTCCCGACTCACGAGCGCGGGCCAGCGGGAGGGATGCGTTTCTCGTGTTTGGATTAGGCCGAGTAGATTTACCCCTCATTGGTGTCATGGGTGCGTGGGTGTGGTGCAGAGCAGCATTCACTGTGGCCTTGAGAGCCTTGCCCATGATGGAGGACATACCCTTACGGGCAGGGAAAGCAGTTGATTTGCTTGCATTGGCACGTATCTGGCTTCGTGTCGGTTCGGCCTTTTTGATGACTTGTATTGCCCGATCACTCTTGCCGCTTGCGATATGATTGTACTTTGCCTTCAACTTTTCCCGTGCCATTTGCTCACGCTCCTGGCGTTCTTGCAGAAGCTCATGGTAGACGAGACGCCAGTCAGCCTCGGCAGCTGCTTCGCTCTCGAGGTCATGCGTATCTGCAAGAGTGGGGAAATTCTTGAGGGTGTGACTCCTCCATAAGTCTTGCGTGCATTCAAGCAGATTCGGCGAGTTTTGCTCCAACACGAGTAGCTGATGGACTGTTATCTGTTTCAGAACGGGCTCAATCAAGTCGTAGGGACAATCTCCGACAGACTTTAACTTCTTCACGGCGGCAAGATTCTCTACTTTTCTGTATGCAATCTGTCTCAGGGACAACAAGATCATTCTGGCCAACAGCTGAGGCGAGCGAGGCAAAGAGAAGAGTATGGCCAACGACAAGACTTTGACGTCTTCTCTTGTCAGCGGCTCCACAATTGGCCACTGCGCAGTTCCTCTTCTTCTCCTCTGCTCCTTCTCGCGACTCATCGCTCACAGACACACGCATGATGGAGATTCCAAAGATACAAGTCAGCAAGGTGGATGCGCAGCCGCGACATGGTGAATGCGATGGCCCAGAAGGTGCGTCCCATATGTCTGCGAGTAGGTCAATCTCGCCGTAGTCTCTAACGTCTCCCAGGGTCTGCGCGGCATGACGCATTCATCAAACACTCTGCCGACTACCATGAGGCTGAAGAAGTGATTGTCGGCGATGTCCCGTACTCACAGGAAACTGCAAGAGGGGACTAAAAACAAAAAGGATCCGGGACCTCTCTCTCAAAAAGCATTCCAGGCTCAAGTGCCAACCACTCCTTCGCACATACAAGAGCATCATCATCATCAACCATTGTCTCCACCAGAAGACGCAAGAGTCTCGACGAGAAGAAGGACAATTGTACATAAGTTAGCTAGTAAGCACGTGTCTATAAATTACGATCTATACGCAGGATTTGTCAGCGTTGGACTGTTGCCGCGAATTTTCCCTTCTTCACTCTTCATCTGCTTCTCACACGCTCATCACACCTAGTTCCCATCAAAAATGGCTCGAAGACCAGCCAAGTGTTACAGGTGAGTACCTTTGACACTTCATATGTCAGAATAGGGGTTTGTCTTTGTTTCCAAACCTTTCGTTGGGGAGGGACGACCACTTCACTATGGAGATCAAATTTTCATGCGGGCACTGACTCTGTAGGTACTGCAAAAACAAGCCTTACCCAAAGTCGCGATTCAACCGTTCCGTGCCAGACCCAAAAATCAGAATCTATGATCTAGGACGTAAGAAGGCTGGTGTGGATGAGTTCCCGCTATGTATCCATCTCGTGTCCAACGAAAAGGAGCAGCTTTCTAGCGAGGCTCTCGAAGCCGGACGTATCACCTGCAACAAATACATGGCCAAGACCACCGGAAAGGACTCCTTCCACATGCGTGTGCGAGCCCACCCATTCCACTGTGTCCGAATCAACAAGATGTTGTCGTGTGCAGGAGCCGATAGACTTCAAACTGGTATGCGTGGTGCTTGGGGTAAGCCAGCTGGCTTAGTTGCTCGAGTGAACATTGGTCAGGTCATCTTCTCCGTTCGATCGCGAGATGCCAACAAGGCCGTTGTCATTGAAGCCATCCGACGATCTTCATACAAATTCCCGGGACAGCAGAAAATCATCGTCTCGAAGAAATGGGGTTTCACCAACCTCAACAGAGAAGACTACATCCGTCGCCGACAGGCCGGTGACATTCTCCCAGACGGTGCTTACTGCCAGTACCTCAGTTCTCACGGAAAGCTCGTAGACAATGTCCGAAGATTCCCAGAGGCATTTGCATAAGCTTCCATAGAAATCCGATGTCTTTGTCATGCTGTCTTTTGCTCTTGCCATTCTTCCTGCCATTTACACTTGCCTTTGTGTGCACGACAATGTCACTTTTTATTTTTTACCTTTACGCCGCAACATTTTGGTCAAAACATTTTGATGGCGACAAAACATGCAATCACTTTCACTCTGAACGTGGATGCTTGCACAATGTCGTTCTTTCACGCAGCGTTCACTGCAAAGAAGATGCGTGCGATACATATCACTGCAAAACAAGGCTGACGACAAATTATTGCGTCAAGTCTTTGATGCCCCGAAAACTTCATGGACAGCAAGTTTAGCGCCTGTCTTTCAGAAGCGCACTGGCTTACTGAACAACCAATATCTGACTACGCCAGAGGGATTCCCTCGATTTGCGCAAGACAGTCTTCATAAAGCTGAGTTTCTGGCAAGTTATGTCTCGGAAAATCATGCAGAAATGTCAAGCCCGGCAATCATCCGGGCTTTTGACAGACTCAGCGATACTTTGTGCTCCGTGCTGGATCTCGCAGAATTCATACGCAACAGCCATCCGGATCAACGGTATATTGAGGCAGCGGAGGAAGCATACAGCATTCTCCATGGCTTCATGAACACGCTCAATACCCACACTGGTCTCTTTGCCGCCTTGCAACATGTTGCCAACACGCCGGCTCGCAGAAATGCGCTTGATCAGCAGCAAAGCGCCGTACTCGAAGTATTGCTAGCAGATTTTTACAGGAGTGGCGTGCATCTCGATACTCATGCACGAAGCAAGTTTGTAGCACTGAGTACTGAGATTTCCAACGCTGAGCGCAGAGCATTCACAGATTACGCACCCGAGCAGAAAGCTATCCTATTGACTGTGGAGGAAGCAAAAGGGATATGGCCGAATCCCAACCTCAGTATGATGACTACGAATGGCAAACATGTTCGTATCTGCACGACAGGTCCAGAAGCTGACTATGCCATGCAGAGACTAGACTCTGCCGCATCGAGAAAGACCCTCATGCAAGCCATGCAAACACCCAGCCTTGATCAACTCGATAATCTGAATCACTTGTTTCGTGCGCGAGGTCAACTCGCCCTTGTGGTTGGCCAGGAGAATTATGGCGCCTCAGTTCTTGCAAGACAAATGGCGAAATCACCTACACAAGTGGAAACGTTTCTGCTCAACCTGGCAGATGGCATTCGCCCTCAAGCACTAGCTGAAGTAGAGATGCTGAAGGGATACAAACAAAAACATTTGCGAGCCGCCCAACCGGTAGAATTGCACCGCTGGGATGAAGACTATTATGGTGCCATGTACGTGCGCAACAATCTCGATCAATCGTCTCTTGCGGATCTCTCGCCATATCTCTCAATCGGCACAATCATTCAAGGTCTTTCACGCCTATTTGAACAACTCTATGGCACGAGATTTTCCGCTAGAGACTTGCGACCCGGGGAAGCTTGGCACGAGGACGTGCGATGTCTCGATGTGATTAGTGATAGACATGGTTTGATTGGCACGCTCTACTGTGATTTATTTGCACGCCATGGTAAATCCTCCGGTCTCGCTGCGCACTTTACCGTTCGTTGTGGCAGACGACTCGATCGCGACGAATTATTGCCTGGCGAAGCGGACATTGATAATGGGATGCTGACTGGTACGATCGAGGGAGAAGCCTACCAGTTGCCTGTGATTGCGCTCCAGTGCGACTTTGCCTCCTCCGGCACGGCAAACAATGCTCTAACGAGCTTGAACTTTGCCGAAGTGAGTACACTCTTCCATGAGATGGGTCACGCCATACACTGTACGTCTGCTGCATTCCCCATCCCCTTTCATGACTGACTCTAGCATAGCAATGTTGGGCACCACAGAGTACCAGACTGTTTCCGGCACTCGCGTCGCCGCAGACTTGGTGGAATTACCATCACAAATTATGGAATCCTTTGCCGCTTCTCCTCTCGTATGGCCGCTCTTTGCGCGTCACTATAAAACAGATGTGCCAGCACCGCCTGAATTGTTGCATAAAACAATCAGTTTCGGCACACACTTGCATGCCTCTGCTCTGTATCGACAATTTTTCCGGTCATTGCTGGATCAGAGGTACCATGCCTCCTCCACAAATTCAAAATTCGACTCAACCGCCGTCTTGACGGACTTGCAGCATAAGTATAGTTTGACATGCAGGGATGATCCAACATTCCCTTGGCAGACGCAATTTACTCACTTGGCCGGATACGGCGCTACTTACTACTCTTACATCTTTGACAAGGCAATTGCCGACCGAATATGGCACAAGACGTTCAGAGATGATCCATTGTCGCGCGATGCCGGAGAAAATTTCAAGATGCACCTCTTGCGGTACGGAGGATCAAGAGATCCCTGGGTGTGTCTTGCAGATGTGCTCAATGAACCGGCCTTGGCTGCAGGAGACGTTTCCGCCATGACTCAAGTAGGACAATGGTCACTTGCAGGCACCACTCACTAAACGCGAATTGACTACAGATATTATAAAAAGGTGTAATGCCGTAAACATATTTTGGTACAAGAATGTCATTTTCCATCTTTTGAGCTAGTGGTTTTGCTGTCTTGTTTTCTTTCGTCCGCTGTCGCTGTAAAAAAAACTAACATCCCATTTATTCCGTGCGCATCATGCCAAATATCTATACAGTTTCCGGTCCTGTTCGTCTCGTTCCAAGTACTCGCGCTCAATCAGCGCTTCTATGCGAGTCTTAATCATGCTTGTATCCGGACTGAACTTTGAAATCAACTGAGAAGTCACTTCTGCAATTAAATTATTGTAGTCCATCTGTTTACGCGCTTTCATTGTGCGCACAATACATGCTTCAGTCTGATACTTTCTCGTCTCCTCAATTCTTTGATACGTGTCTTTGCGTTGTGTGTCGTTTTCCACTTTATTGGCAATCGTCGCAATCTTCAGCTTGAGTTGCGGGCTCGTGAAGGAAGCATTGATTGAAAACTGATCCGTCGTTTTGACATCTCTTGTCTTGGGATCTTTTTGTAACACTTTGTATTTCGCACATGCAAGACTTTGTAGATTGCGCATAAGCTCCGGCTCGGGGATGGCTGTCAAGGTCTGCAACTCAGAGAAGCTCAAAGGGCGCTTGATTGTAGCTTCATCGAACTGCAGCAGAATTACCATGGCATAAGTACTGACATTCAACTCGTAACGGCGCTTGCCAAATTGTGCTCGGATATCGGCGGTTCCATGATTGGGCAACCAGGTCAATTGTCTTCCACTATGACGGCTGAGGTAGAATTGTTGAAAAGCATTTTTGCGGCTCTCTATCATCGAAGGGAAGATACATGTGGCAGTCGAGTTGTTATCAGATGTGCTGATTGGCCAGAATGTCGATGTCAAAACTGACGGGGCAAGTTCGACCGAGCTCGAGTTTCCCGAGGTAAGCTCGTGCTTGCGGAAGTCCTTGGTGGTATCGGTCGACATCTTCATATCCTTGAACATACCTTCCATCTTGGAAGTAAATGTGGACCCTACTTCCACCTTGAGTTTTGCAATCATGCCCCGCTCTGCATCGTCAGACACGGACCGGCTATTGAGCAGACGTTTTGCGAGATGGTTCTTGTAATATCTTTCAAACACATCCTTATCGCTAATGTAACGGAAGAGAGAAACCGTCTTCTCCAGGACATTATCGACCTCTGCCTCCGTCTTACCTTTCAAGCCCTTTTTCAGATTTTCATCAATGAATAAGGAAATGAACTCTGCAGAACGGCTATTTTTGTTGATAAACAACGAGAACGCTCTTGTCATGGTGTTCTTCACTATTTGATCTTGCTGGAATGCACTTGTAAGAATATTGTCATATTTCAGCCTCAAGTCGAGCACTTCCTGTACCCATCGCAGAGCTAAAGTTGTTGCATTAACCTTTTCCGCAATTTTCTCACTGCTTGGAGCAGTCTGGAAATCTGTTATGCTAGCATTGATCTGATCCCCAGACAAGACAATCTGTGCGGTCAAGGCTTTATTGAACTCCACAGTCTCCGGAGCTACACGGGAGAATAAGCGATACATGGTTGACAAGTCAGACATTTGATCGTTCAACAACATGACTGATAGGCCCATATCGAGAATAGTGACCATGTAAGTCGAGATGGTTTCGTGCTCGACAATCTCTCGTAAGCGCGCTTGCGTATTGGACGACAAGTAGTTTTGTACTCGATCGTCTTCGTCCTTCAATACGCGATCCACGTACATTAAATAGCCACTTGCGGATTGTTCTTGGATATACTTGGAAGCTTCACGCTCGTAGTAAAGTCTCGTACTTTGCAGGAATCTCTCTTCGAAATCGACCATATACACAGTCTCAGCCACTTCGGGACCACCTCGAGTGCTAAGTGAGGATAGCATCTCCAAATTGTTCTTGATCAGTAGTCGATCAATGATTGTCCCGTCCCTTTCTGTCTCGATCAAATCCAGGATCGTGTCACTCAGGTATACACCGCTCGGGATCTCGGGTGATCTAAGCAGCGAATCGCGGAAGATCGCCAGTCCTGCATCATAAACCTGTGGTAATTTCTGATCCTTTGCCGTCAACTTGTCCATATAACGAAGGACATCAGCCATCATACCCATACAAGTAAGGTGAAAGTTCCAGACGGCGTGCATTTCCCTCAGAAAGGCAGTCCTAGCTTCTGCGACTTCGGATTGTGAATCGACTTGCTTGGCAGCTTTTATTCTCGAGTACACGACGAGCAAATCATTACTGTTGACATTCTGAAGATGTTCAGCGACAATTCCCCGAAAGCCAGCGTGTAATTGGTCGAGGTTCTTGTTCAGTACGATCTGATATGCATTGCGATACAGCTCCTCAAATGCGTAATTGCCAGCTTTCTGTTCATATATCGCGTGAAATGCCTCTGAAAGAAGACTCCATGACTTGTTGTACTCGTCCAAGGAGTTCTGGTTGTTGCCAATCTATATAGCAATTAAATTAGTAATACAAGAAACCCGTACAAGCACATACTCGTTTGGAAGGACCCTTTATCTTGCCCTTGAATCGATTACTCGACATCTGGAGCTATTACGACTCAACTCAGTCGTTCAAGCACACAGTGCACAGCTCAGTACTTGATTCCGTTGATTTGTTGTTTTGTCACCATGTGAAAGCTATAAAGTACCACGAAATTGTCGCACTGCAGAGCTCCCAATTACTCACTCACTTCTACAACATGCAGTTGCAAGAGTTGAAAGTGGTTCTTTGAGCTGCCAATAGAGTACGTGGAAAGATGTTCATGGCAAGGTCATCCATCTTGTCGCGTGTCAATAGAAATATCGCTGCTCTTCTCCTGAATAATAGTGAACGAGATGCTTTCCGCTCTGGTAGGATAGTCAGATCTGCAAAATTTCACGCTTCACGCTTGTGGTTGAACCAGACACCTTCCTCTGTCGGACAATCAACCGTTAAGATTGTCCCGAAATATATCATAACCTTTACTTGCAAAGCGTATGCCAATTCCAGAGGTTTTCAAAATCTAGTTGTAATAGTATAGATGTGATCATCGCTCAGCACATGAAATGAGCAAACAAGCTTACACGAAAGGTTCAGTTTTGATACAGTAAGGTGTTTTTGAGCTGATGGATCAAACGCTAACATTTGCAGGTGTCCATCCTGTAAGAACAGGCATCTCATAGCAGACAATCTCAAGATCTTCTCAGACAAGAATGTCAATATTGAAGACATCCTGCGAGAGCGTGGTCAGAGCATACAAAAAGGCAACTTGTCACAAGAGGGCGATATCGAAATGCTTCCAGAAGATGACAATGAAACAAAGGCACTCGCCTAACCACCGCCATCTGCTTGTGCTATGACTACAAGATTTTGAAAAACCCAAACCCTTGCCCTGCCAAGAGTTCGTTGGTAGATTCGACCAACTGGCGCACAACCTCAATCCAATTCAGACTTTTCCCACGACTCTGGACTACTAACCAGAACCATCGCAATAAGGATTCCACGCGCTCAAAATCACGTTCCTCGACCACCAGAAGTCGAAGATACCCAGCGAAATCAGCTGTATCCTCGTCTTCTGGTCCATTATCGACAGATTCATTGTACCATGTGCTCAAGTACGTCCGCAAGCGCTCTAGTGATTCCGTTCCAAGGTCACCAAGCTGCTGACTGTGTCTCAATTGTGGAAGTTCCAGTGTTCTGCGAAACTTTTCAGCAGGAAGATTGGGTCTGCTTACCTCCACATTCTTCCGTAGGCCCTCCTTCAGCTTGGACGTTAACCGTTTTTGGCGATCTTCAAGAATCACTTCTTGTCTGATCTCCTCTGGCAAGCCCGCAAGAACCTCGCGATCAATCTCTGATGATGGAGAGGACGACAATGTTGTTTGGTGCAAGGCTGCACTGAGTGCTGAAGCAAGATTTCGTGCTACTGGTTTGTCCACGAAATTTGCCTGCGTCAGAGTATACACCGGCACATGCTTTCTCGATTTCTTTGGTGACGGTGTTTTCACGACAAATTGGTTCAGACTACGATCGCGATTCTTCTTTGGAGAGGAACGATGTCTATCATGGAGCACAATTTCATGCCGAACACTCGCAGGCAGTGCAGCCAAATCCGCGGGGTCGATCTGGGACATACTTGGAATGTCATATATTGTTGAAGTCGTGTCCACACTACCAGCAACTTTCTTCTTGCGTATGCTAGCAAATTCAATTCTTGCCCTGATGTCCTCTGGAAGCTCCGCGAGCACGTTCTCGTCGAGCTGAGTTGGTATCACAAATTGAGTTGCTGCAGGCCGCGCACACTGGGCAGCATCTGCCGTGATCGACGAAAGACCCTTTGTTGGCGGCGGATTGCTTTTCAATGCTGGAGGACCCATCAGGGTTTTCCCAGGTACTTCCAAAGCCGTAGGCAATATGGCATTTTTGAAACTGAAAAAGTTTGCCATTGACTTTTGAGCTTGATTTCCTGTTGCACTGATCGATTGCAACTTTGTTAATGCAACACCAATGCCCCGAAGCTCGTGCGGTGGAATATTCAAACTTTCTAGTAAAGCAAGAGAATGTTTCCAAACCACGTCTGAGCTTCCTGACATGGGTATTTCGCGTCCAGCGTTGAACCTATCGCAAATACCATGACCCAAGAATTTTGGTGGGTCGACTGGCGCCGTTTTCGAACGGCGCATGACTTTGACCAGCAAATGTTTAGCACTCACGAAACCGACGTCTTTGAGCTTCCTGCATAGTTCCTCACTGACTCGTCGCATATAGTCAGATACTTCCTCCGGAGTATCGAGCCGAATGCCCCAATTGATTTCAATCGAAACCAATTTGCGCTGCGCGATATCGCCTACGATTGTATCGTCGTTTCCAAGACTCGCTTGAGCCAGTGCCACACCAGTCTTTGGACCAAACACATCTTGCAATCTGGTCTCGCTTATGCCACGGAGTTGAGCAATCGTAATTACCTCGAAATGTTCGAGGAGTTTCTTGGCGGTCGATGATCCCACGCCTGGAATGCTGGCAACATCAAAAGAAGCCATAAAGTCATTCACTTCATCTCGCCTCAAGAAATAGTGTCCAGCAGGCTTCGCCTTTTTCGTGGCTAACTTGGCTTGCAGCACGTTGGCTCCGATACCTAGAGATACCTCTACACCTGTATTTTTATATATAAGTGCTCTTAATGGCGCGGCGAAGGATTCCGCTGCCACGCTCAGTTCTTCTGCATTCGATGTATCAGGAAGGAGGTTCGATATGTCCACGAGTGCCTCATCAATCGAGACTGCCTCGAGTGCATCGGCATCCAACGCAAGAAGTATTTGATAAAACTTGTCACTTGCGCTCTCATAGGCATCGAATTCGTACGGCAATGAAATGATATCTGGACACAATTTGACTGCTTCCTTCATCCACATGCCGTTCTTAATGCCATATTCCCGCGCTTTGTAGTTACATGATGCTATTTCGCCAGAATTATTTCCTCCATGGGTCACGGCGCATGCTTTTCCAGCAACATCAGGTCGATTTAAAGATGAGACTGCTGCAAAAAAGCAGTCGAAATCGATGTGCATAATGTATTTTGGTCGATTGTGTGAGATAAGATTGTTCTTCTTTGCAAGGTTGTCGATTTTTAGGCGCAGATTCGCCTTCCATGTGCTGAGATGGTGAAGTCGCGAATTCCGAAAATAATCTTGAATAAAGTCTGGATCCTTGGCAGTCTTGGTCACAGGTCTACTTGATTTAACATGTAATGTCTCAGCTGCTGGAGCCAGCGTTATGACTTCTTTCTGTTCTTTCTTTTCTACTTCTTCTCGTTCTTTTTTGTCTGCTTCTTTTGTCTTTTCTGCTTCTTCTTGTTGCTTCTTTTCTGCTTCTTCTACCTCGTTTAGCCTTCCTTGAGGTGGTGAGACAAGTACGGAACTCATGATTGAAGCTTGATCGTCTTTATACACACTGACGCTCTCAGAAAACTCTTCAGACTCCTTACCGGCACTTGTAACTCTCTTGTACGAGCGAGAAAGATCGTTGTTGGTAAGCGCTATACTCCCTCCATCAGACACGCCAAACACTTTTTGACCTCTCCCCGCGTCAATGACACGATACTTGGGATCCGCCCAGGGTAATGCTTTCCCGGCCTTGACACTATCTGTGATCCACTCTGGTCGAACTACGCGGTATCGTGCAAACTCCTCTTGTTTCTTTTTGGTCAAATTACTGGCTACAATGTGCGTCACATCCATTTTACCTTCGAGGTACTGCTTATAGACGCCGCCATAAGTGACAATGTCGTGCCAGAGTTCGACCCTCCCGGGTTTCGTGTATCCATTGATATGAATTGTCATGCCTGCAAAGACAGGGACCACTCCGGCAGGCGCATTTGCACGCGTCAAAGCATCTTGATTCTGTAGCTTGATTTTCTTGCGACGCATATAATCTGTAAATCCACCGAATGTGGATGCTTCATATTCCTCATTTGACTCGTCCAATTCGGTCAATTTGTGTTTCACAAGTTTCGTCGAGTCGGGAGCCTTGGACAATGACGGCGCATAAGATCTGCGAGACATATTCCCACCAATCTGAGTGTTGTACCGATTCTCGGAACAGGCTGTTAATCGTGCCGTGGAAACGCCGTTCAAGAGGAGACATTGAAGGTTGCGACTGTTGGCGCATTCATTGATTCTTGATGCTTCTTGCCTGCCCGCATGATTGTCTCCAGTTCCAAATCTGTCAACAATGGATTGGCACGAGCTGAATGGTGTTTCTCAAAGACACCGTAAATGGCAAGTCTGTGGCAAAATTTAGGTTTCGGAGAGTCCGAAATTGTGCAGCATAAACATGACAAAAGGAACTGCAAAGAAATATGAAGCTAGTAATTAATCGTGCTGTTCGATAGATCATACTGCTAATCATCCTATATGGAAAGACATCATACTTGTATCATACACACGCGGTACGGAATGGGTTTTTGACATGCCCAAGCAGTTGCTACGGATCTAAGCATGGTCTTCTGCTATATCCGCTTCGGCAAGCGAAGCAAGATTGCCGAAATAGCAACACAAAGCTACATAAGTCAGTGCACTTCTTACGACGAGCTCTGTACATGTCTGTTACCTTTCATCGCACCTGAACATTTCAAATACTGCAGCTCTACTCTGCCTGGAGGTGCTTGCAAAGCAGCGATTTGACGTTGATTGCTTTGTCGTGGAAGGTAAAGTACCACGTTGTCTGTACATTGACGCGAAGCCCGTACAAGTTCGATAGCGGAATAAGGTTGCATGGTGTTGAGATCAAACACGTTCTGGGTATTGTAGGTAGGTCCGCCCTATTTCACGACAATCAGTAAATTGTGAAGAGGTATAGTGTAATTGAACTAACCCAGGGGGGACTGATAAATACACAATCTGCGGTAGCGGTCGAGATGAGATCGAAAAAGTTGCCTACCTGAAAGTGAATACGCTCTGCGACACCATAGATCTTAGCATTCTGTCTAGCGCACTGTGGCCGATTAATACGGTGCGAGATAATTTTGAGCGGAAAAAGATGCTTGCCTCGATTTTCTTTGGATCAATGTCCCATGCATAAACGAGATCTGCCTCCTGGGCAAAAGCTTTACCTGATCAGCTTTGTCAACGCCTTCTCGAGTATCAATAAACAAACCAATGGCATTGCCTCCAGCTCCACACATCCCGTCGATGATGACTCTAGCACCACATGCATGCACTTCGGCGGCGATCTGCTTCGCAACGGGCTCTGGTGTTACGGAATACCAGCTCTCCTCATCCAGAGCGATGCCCTGATCGTAGCGTGAAAATAGTCGATGTCGTTGATCTAGTCTGATCAGTTCTCAGCACGATGTAACAATGTCAATTGACCACATACGCCAGTATTTCTGAATGTGCTTTGGTAGAGAAAGGTAGGTGGGGTCGGTATTATCGAACCATTTGCGTTTCGCCATTGCTGAAGGTTTCAAGCACAATCAGGAGGATGCCATGGAATTCATGCCACTGCCTGCTACTATCAGCAGCTCTGCAGGCTGATTAAAGCACTTGCGACTAAGCGACTGACCGCAAATCAAGATTTCAGAAAATTTGGTGGAAATAGATTTTGGCTTGTAGGAAGAGGCTGACTACACGTGCAATTCGCGCCAACGTCTTTCGTCGAGTGCATCTCATCACAAACTATAATCCTGCGCACGCTTGCTATACGTGTACGATTTATAGATCTATTGTGACCCTGTGCTTGTGGTGAGCCCGGTGTACTCTCAATAGTATCATTAGTATGTATTGATGTATCTCTATATACCGGCCCATTACCTGCGAGACAGGGAATATCGAGATAGAATATCTCGAAGTATGCTGCTATATTCAATACAAGACGACTGAACAGGTCTTGATACATCGTGGAACTCTGTCCGCTGGGCATCGTATAAATTGCGTATCGAGGACGCTTCTAGCACCACTAAAGTCTCCGATATGATCGCAGGGCTGACCACGTTTCGTTAGGCTACCAGATTCTGTAATGACAGCAACTCATGATGTACTCGACAATCGGATGGTTAAAATGTATGTAATTGCGGGCAAATAGTCGTAGCTCATCTTGTTAGAGCTACGAGTGTCCCCGGTCCAACTAAATTGTTTAATTTGATGATAGTTCATCGTGTTCGGACTGTTCTGTTTGCAATTGTGCACGTTGACATGAATTCATGCGTGACTTCAAAATTCGCGGTCTCAGACTGTCGCCGGACCATTATTCCCCGTTCTCAAATGTGATTGTCTGGCAGTGTTGATGTTGCTCGCTTCTTAGAACAATTCTACTCTCGCATATCGCTTGGTTGGATTCAATTTGCCATTCTATAAAGCATTTTGATCGTCGTAGCTCTACCTTCATGGACCCCATTTGACTCGGTCTTGATTGAGTGAGACGGTCTCGTGCATGTCAACCTGGACACTGGCACGTCATTGTATGAAGATTGCAGTGTAACGAAGTAATCCAATAAACGTGGCCTTATTAGTTCGAGACTAGAAGTGTCGGACATATTGACTGGCTCTTCTTGATCTGACAGAGAGCGAGACTCACGATCTTATAAGCTTATGAGCATGAGTTTTGAGAGACATCATCAGACTCCGGCGGTGCATGGCGTATCACTAACAGCATAAATTTCATAGAGTAAAGTCAAATTTTTTGAAGGCTTCCTTGAATAGGGTAGCGTCCTCTATTTCTTGCTCTTCAGTACGAATACAATCTTTCCAATGCGCACGTTCCGGCACTCCCATCACGTCACTAATGACTCGACGACCGAATTGTAGATCGAAACGTTTATTAGGATGAAGGCTGCCACATAAAGACAGTCCTGTCCCTGGGAAAAAGACACGGAAATAATTTTGATCTTCGAGAGCCGGAGTTTTGCTTTCTAAAGTAATTTTCTCCGTCTCCGAGAACGCAAAAAATGCATCCTTCAAATCCTCTATTTTGTTCTTCGGCACGGGCATCATTTGCATGTGATAGTGGACGCCGGTAGTTCTCGAAATTTCAAACAAGATACCAGTCATATTCATGCTTGAATAAAACGTCTCTAAGGCGGAAGTATAGTGCTTCATCTCATCCTCGACCGTTCCGCGCGCACTCCCCAAGGCCGCCAAAGTAGGCTTGTGATCTATTGGTAGTAAAATAACATGATATTGTGTAAGACCACCTTTTGGCAGAACCAAATAGGAGCCAACTTCGCCAATACTGACAATGAGATGGCGTGCAAGATTCGGATTAGAAAGGCAGAAGAAGCAAATACTTGGATCAATCATATTGGACACAAGTTCTTCCTTGCTTCTTTTGCGCTTTCTCGTGTAAGACTTGCTTGGGCAATCGCGAAAGTAGTGATCGTCAGGTAGCTGGCAAAGCTTGCAAACATATCCGGAAGGAGGTCTTTTCACCTCCGGTTCTGTGACTCTAGAAGTTAATTCCGGACTGTCTTGGATCGCATCATCGGTCTTCTTTTGATGCACAATTCTTTCACCACGAGCAAGGTGGGGAAAAGGCCTAATTTTGGCTAAGGTTTGCCTGTCCGGATGATCGTCCGACAGATTGAAGGCGTAGAACCATTTTGCCTTTCTGGTGTTTGCTACTGACGCAAGTCCAATTTCTCGCACTAGTCGGAAGTCTTCATTAGCCATTTGTAGCTTGTAGGGTGCTTCTTCGCAGAATTGAGACTCAGGAAAAAACACATATTTGGGCACAGTTTCTGTCAGCAGTTGAGCAGCAGCAGCATCAGGCTTTTGCGTTAGTAACAATATGTCCACCAGGGACCGTGTATCTAACGGATATGCGTGTGAGTTCTGCTGGAAGCCGAGCTTCAGTCCTGAAGAAAGCTTGAGTTGTCCTGAGGACTCTAGCAGATAGAGGTTGTCACAAATCCGTCCAGCATTACTGGCAGCGTGGTCGAGCAGCTTTTGCGGCAAACCTAGCGTGCCGCTGAAGAAATACAGTGGTAAAGCTACTTTCCGTTTCTCTTGTAAAACAGCATCAAGCAAATCTGAAGGTGTTTCTCGAGAAAAGAGGTTTCCTAAACACAACAGACAATCAAAACTCTGCTTTTGTAAGATAAGTTCTGCCTTGACCAGCGTTCTCTCAAATTCAGCCTCCGAGTCACCAAAGCAGAGGACTCTCATGCCCAGACACCACAACGTTAAAGGTGATGCACTTCATGACAACTGATTGATCATTTTGATGTGAGTCACGCCCAATCAGGCAATGATGCCCGCAAATCGGAACTTCCGTCATAATTTTCTTGCTCGTTGACACAAAATTCATTGCAAGTCAGTTGGACAGAACAGTGCGAGCCAGCACCTCGTCATGGCTCAGTTGAAGACCATGTCGGCGACTTTGTCTGCTAATGAAAAGCGTCTGGAAGCTGCAGTCTTTGGAGATGACACGTTTATCAGCAGATTAGCTGAGGAGGAATCGGACGATCTAGAGTTTGAGAATGACCTGGCTCTGCATTCATCGAGCAAAGAAGAAGAGAACTTTGCGCTAATGAATGACGATCAGCTTTTTATGGTCGACGATGGTTCCGGACTACCCGCAGATGCCCCTGCCAGTGAATTAGATGACACGAAGATGGAACAGTCAAGTAATGAACATGTCGACGACCGGAAGTCAGTCTGGCACGACGGCGACGACGAGAAAATTCTAATTTCTCTTGCTTCCAAACCGAAGCTGCGAAAGCTGCGCAGAACAGAAGATGAAGATGTGGTCTCTGGTAACGACTACAAGCAACGCCTGCGTATACAATACGAGAGACTCAATCCGATACCGGAATGGGCTTTGCCATCCAGAAAGAGGAAGAGAGCATCATCTGCTAATATGGGCGATTCGGACTTTGATTCCGATGTCGACGCAGATACAAGAGCTGTCGCATTATCTGCAGATCCACTTAAAGCCTTGCTGCGGTCTTCGCAGAGTTACGCAAAGCTTGGCAAAACGAAACACAGGATACCAGGAAAGTTAGACATCAAAAGACTAAGAGATGCTAATCATCAGGCACCGTCATCTGCCGCCATTCAGACCGTGTCGTTCCACCCGAACTTTCCCCTACTCATGACTGGTGGGTACGACAAGACGTTGAGAGTATATCACATTGACGGTAAGTTGAACACTCCGGCGTCTTCGCTACACTTGCGATCTGTGCCAGTCGAGTGTGCGGAATTTCACCCAGATGGACGCCGTGTATTCATCGGTGGTAAACGCAAATACTTTCACATCTGGGATCTTGAAACCGGCTCGGTAGAGAAAATAAGTAGAAGTTATGGGCACGAAGGTATGCAAAGCAACATCATCAAGTTGTCGTTGAGTCCTGATGGGGAATACCTTGCGCTTGTTGGAGCTAGTGGATGGGTCAATATATTGTCTGCCGCCACAGGGCAATGGCTAGAGGCTTTCAAAGTAATGCGAGGTGTTAGTGATGTGATCTGGCACAGCGATGGACGACTCACAGTCGCTAATATTGGTTCCGAGCTATGGGAGTATGATTTGGAGCAGAGAAAGGTCGTGAGGAGATGGACTGATGACGGCGGGTTGAGTACCACCAAGATTGCCATTGGTGGGCCGAATGACCGGTGGTTCGCTGTTGGGAGCAAGTCAGGTATTGTAAACATTTATGATCGATTGCAGGACAAGCACTCAACTGCCCCTCGGGCGCACAAAACCCTCAAGCAGATCACCACCGCCATTCACAATCTCTCATTCTCTAGCGACGGTCAGATATTAGCGATGGCTAGTCGGGCAAAGAAAGACGTGCTCAAAATGGTCCATCTACCATCCTGCACCATCTTTCAGAACTGGCCAACGCAGAGCTCGCCATTGGGAAAGATTGGTGCTATTGCTTTCGCCCCAAAATCTGAACTTGTGGCTATAGGAAATGAAGCTGGAAAGGTGACGCTATGGAGCATATAGTTTATTTATTCTTCTTAAGCACAGATATATGTACAATTAAATTTGGACAAAATAATTCTCCTTCTCCTCTCTACTGCCATTTGCAATTGCGCTCGCCTACCCATGATCGAATCGTATTTAATGTTGAGCACGATTTACACTTTACTTTGTTTATACATATTGACAGCCGCCAGAATTTCTTCCATTTCAAGGCCCGAATGCAGCACTAGTGCCTCGGCCGTCCTCGCGGTATAGTGCACTGTCAAAGCCTCAAGTGCGTTCTCTATCCTGGTCAATAAATTCTCCAAGACAGTGGCTAGCCTCATATCATCATCCGCAGCAGAGTACACGTCCGCGATAACGGCTCTCAGCTTAGTAACTCGCTTGTCCGATGTGGGTCGGTTTCCCCTTATGTTCGAACACAAATTTTCAAGCCTAAAAGTCACGGTGTAAACGTCCACTATCTGGCAGTGGTCGAAAGCTTTCAGTCCGGCTTCAGTTGGCTCGACCGTGTTGGCAAGCTGCTCAGTATGAGTCAATCGCCCTTGAAGACTTTTCGGGTATGCTAGTGAGATGAATTCTGCATTCTCCAAGCCTTTTAGACGGCGTTCGCCCAAAGGAGAAATACCGAATCCAATCCTTTTCAGCATCTGCTTGTCCTTCTTGACTGCCAGCATTGCTTGTTCTTCTGCTCTGTCCTCGAAGACTTTGCCTGCTTTAACACTCTCTGTGTACTGACGATGTAGCTGCTCAAGCACTTCCAAGTCTCGCACAACGTCAGCAGAGATTGTAATTTGTCCACCATCGGCCACACCTGAAACACGCGCAGCACGATTCACCATGGGTCCAAAGTAATCCATACGCCGCGTGATAGGGTCCACTTCGCATACCGGGCTTCCCCAATGCATACCCATACGGACCGAAATACCGCGATACAGTAGTTCTCCAGATGCATCATCGTATATGTCACGTCCATCTTTAGTGTCCAAGATTTCTTGTGGCCAATCTGCAACCAACAATTGGGTTTGGACAGTAAGACACCACAGTAACGCGGACGTCGTTGTTGGAAAGCAAACCATGAATGCATCTCCTTCAGTCTTTACCTCATAACCGCCAATCGATCTCAATTGCCGACGCATAATGCCGTTATGTATCTTAATTGCTGATCGCATGGCAACGGGATGTGTTTCCCATAGTAATGTTGAATTCTTGATATCAGTAAAGATCATGGCTACCTCCCCAACAGGAGGAGGCACTTCCCTGGTCAGGCGAGCTAGTGTTGAATCAGCTGGTTGATCGTCGGTGGCTCGTCGACGCGACTTGTGGCCCATCAAAAGGTCGTCATCCGCAACCACATAACCACCGCCAGACCCTCTCCCAGTTGATGTGTTGCGCATTTTTGTTAACTTGGACTTGCGGTGGAAGAGATCGCCAACTCCTATGATCATGACACTGATTTTGTTGTGAGCACCGTAAGATATGGCAAAGTCTCTCAATTTCTGAGCGGCAAGCATAAGATCTTCATGTTCTGATCTAGCAATGTCGATGGCAGTCTGTAGAGACATGACATCCCAAAGACTTTTGCTGGCTATAATGATGAATTCATCCTCCTCGGTGAGATCGATAGTCTCTACATGTGGTGCTGCTTGTACTAGTGGGGTCAAGTGGAAGTAGCCCATTGATCGTGTCACATCAAGCTGATCATTCACGAGACCATCTCGAGAGACGAATCCGCCGGCTAGTCGGATCCGCTGCACTTCTGAAGCATCGCCAGCATTGTGTTTTACCGACAAAAGTTTTGCTGTACCATCAGCCCGAGATAAGACAGCAAGCGAGTCTCCGATATTCGCCACGTAAGCTTTCTTGCCAACTAAATAAACCAAACATACTGCAGCGCCCGCTGTACGATCTCCCGCACCTAGCACGACAGGTACATATGGACCCGCAAAGGTGTTACTAGCTTGTGATATGACAGATGGCCTGTGACTTGCTGGTGCGATCAGATTTGCGAATGCATCGCTGTCTTTTTTGACTGGAACAGCGGTCACCAAAGCACCCAATTCTTTGTTATATGTCAAGAAAGCCCTTCTGAGCGCAGCTGGTACTTCTTCATCCTTTCTCAGGCGCTTCAACTCGACTGCGATGTATTCTGCGAAGTAGTCTTGCAAGTGCTTTGCTATTTTGCTGCCACCGCTCTGAAGTTCTGAGCCGTCAAACATTCCGAATAAGGTTTCGTCATCACGGCCCTGAAATCGAGGCACGACTATATCAATAATGGACAAGTGATCGTGTCTGCCTAGTGTATCCGCCTGACCATAAGACATGTTTGATATATCCGAGCCAGAGAGACGCACTCGTCGATTTTCGTTTTCCTCAGGGACAGAATCGATTGTCAAGGTGATGTCCATCAGGCCAAGAACTCGTAACTTAGAGAGAGCATTAAAATCTGACAAGTTACGATCTCGAATACTAGTGCTGTTGTTGGTCTTGATTTCCAGTCTCTTGTTGCCCGAGAGATTCAGGTACTTCAGATCGAGGTTCCAGTTCCAATTCCAGTCGTAAGGCCAATTGGCTGTGTTGTATTTCAGAGCATTGCTTCCGACATCGAGTACGAGAAGCCTTTTAATCTTCCCAATTTCAGCCGGCAGAGTTTGTAACTTGTTCGCATTCACATGCAAAACTCGCAGAGTCTGCATAGCCTCGAGATCGTCTGCGGGTAAAGATGTGAGCTCATTTCCCGAAAGATAAAGCTCTACCAAATTATGCAGCCTCCGCAGACCTGTGGCAGGAATTTCGTAGATCTCGTTGAACGACAAATTCAGGATTCGCAATTCTTGCAGTAGGGAGATTGCTTCGAAGCATTGCTCATCCATGCGGTTATCGCCGAGAAACAGGTACTTCAAAGACTGTGCCATGGAATGATTCGAACGTGCGAGCACAGAGGCTGATGATCCTTTTCGAGGTGTGTTTGCAAATCCTTGTTCTTCCACGACCGGAGACAAACCATTGTGCGGCATTGGTTCTTTAGGAACCACTTGCAAGGGAGGTTCCGGAAACGTCGTAAGCAGATTTGATGAGGCATTAAGAGACATAAGTCCTGTTAGATTCCAGGTTGCGATCGGTATTGTTTTGAGATTATTTGAATGTACATCCAAAACACGCAGTTCGCACAAATTTCCTAATTCCTCTGGAAGAACAGAAAGCTGATTGCTTGTGCAACTGAGATGCTGTAGACGAGTAAGCTTACCAAGTTGTGGCGGCAGATAAGTGAAGTGATTATTGTCCAAGACGAGTTTGATGAGGTTCGTAAGATTGTCGAACATTGCATCAGGAATTGATGGTAACTTGGCATTGGACAGATCTAGAGATGTCAAAGTCAGACCACAGGTCTGCAAACTAAACTTCGTGACTGGACACTTGTTGAGATGAAAAAGACGAGCTGAAGGGAACTGGCTCTCTACAACTGTGACAGCGTTATGCCCTGCGCTGATGCTCTCCAGAAGAGGGCAGAAAGAAAGCACGTCCAGAGTGGTCAGATGGTTGAAACGAACATCGACTTCTCGTAAAAGTACCAATTTGGCAAACGCCCGCGGAAGAGTGCCAAGAAGTCTGTTATTGTTGAGAAGAAATCTTTGCAACTTCGTAAGATTGCCGATGGACTCAGGCACAGCTGTCAAGCGATTGAACGATAGATCCAAGTCTTCAAGATTGATTAGGTTGCATATTTCCTTGGGAAACACAGTGAAAGAGTTCGATGATAGATTTAAGCGTTTGAGACTGTGTAAATTGCTCATTGTTGGCGGCAGCTTTGGTATACGGTTATTCCTGGCAATAAGTGACACCAAGTGCGTCAATTGTCCAATCTGCTCGCTCAACTCTGTCATTCGATTGAAGGATACGTCTAAAACCATGAGTGCTTTAGCATGCACAATGTTTGGTGGAAGTCTGGCAGCTTCATTATGTGTATATATGATTGTCTGAAGCTTCGGGCAGCTCTGTATGAAGTCGATGGGTATGTCGAGAGACAAATTTCGAGAAACATCCAACGAACGCAAAGTACCCGAGTGCTTGTATAGGACGATAGGAATACTTTGCACATTGCGACCAGAAAGATCGAAGTATTCATGCTGCATACCGGCTGAGTCCGCGTCCTAACACGTTAGTTTTGGGAAAGTCATTCCAAGCAGGCTTACCAGTGAAAACGAAGGTACCGAACATGTTGTGAATATAAAGCGACAGAGATAAGAATTGTCTTCTCTACCGACTTCTTCAAGCCTGTCCTGCTCTGTATAACCTGCCTCCTCCAAGAGAGCTTTTTGAAGCAAAAACGGTTTTTCTCCCGCTTGGAGAATACGCGAAAGGCCATTGCGTTCAATCAGGATCTGGTAATTTGCCACTGAGGATAAAAAGAACTTTCGGCCAAGCACGGTCATAAGGACTTCTGTCGTAGTGTGCAAACCACAAGCGACCGTTGCAAATGTCCAATCACCACGAAATATGCGCATCTGATGGTTGGGTCCTTTCTTGATAAGTGCATCATTCTGATTTGTAGAGGCACTGACACGACTAATTTTCCCGAGCGAGTCATCCACTTCGTCGAGAGGATCCAAGCTATCGAAAAGAGCATCGTCTCGAGCAATATCTTCAGGTCTACGTACAGCCCATGATTCTGGAGGTGCCCATGCTGCTTCAGGTAACTCTTCTGCTGGTGTTTGTGGAGTGCTATCACCAAACACACCTCGACCAAAGGAAAAGTCTTGGTTTGGCAAGAGGCTATCCTCCTGCAATCTCACGATACCCGACATTTGCGACATGTCTGTATCTAGGACGATCCCGCCCGAAAAGCTTGTCGATCCAGGGCTTCTATCTACCGAGCCTATACTCGATTTCAAGCGGGCCATATTAAGATCTGCTTGCGAAGGCTGACGTTTCCCATGTGGCAGTCGTAATGAAGAGAAGGATGAAGAGAGATGCGATGCTCGTGAACGCATTTGTATATTGGGTGTCTCAAATGGTGAAGAGAACAAGTGGCTCTGCGAGTTAGGCTCAGACGGCAGAATTTTATGAGTAGGTGAGACGTTTTCTTGCCTCTTTCTTGACTTGAAGCTATTGAAGAACGATCGAGCGGTCTTTGCTTGATGTGCAGTCCCGGAAGGAATAGTGGCCGACGCGTCCCTACGACTTTTGGTATGGGCCAGAGGCGCTTCTGCTACAGAATGGCGACCAGGATTTAGTGGTGAAGACGTTGTGAAATTTGAGTTACTATTGTAGGGAACGTGATCAAAGGGATTCAGGGATTCATCACCTGGTGAGAAGATAGCGCTGACCTCTAGACCTCTTGTGTGTTGCAATTCACCTGTGTTCTGGTACATGAATGGAGCTATACCTGCCGCGTCAGAGTGGGCGTTCGATGGCTCATTGTTTGCGTGTGAGCCGTGACCTGAGAACAGACTATGTCGATGTTTTTCAGGCGCTCCACGAGCAGGAAGCTGAGCCTGTCGTCGGTCATTTGTTATCGTACTAATGGGACTATGGCTCGTAGATGTGTTGATGCCTATCGAATTTGTGGAGGCATCTGTTGTGATTGTTCGAGGTCTTGTAGAAAAATCATGGCGATCTGATGAATTTGGTATCTTTCCATGAGCAGAGCTCGTCGCTTGAAAGACCCCAGCAGAGAATGCATGGTTCCCTGGCTGTCTCGGATTCAGGAATCTTTGGTCCTGCTGTACTTGTGCCAACTTAGCTGTCAGATGTTGTATGCGTAGAGCGTCGCCTTCCAGCGGTCTCAGAGCGGCTTCGTTGCTCATTCTGATCAGGTCGCTGGGAGACCAGACATGACATGCGCTACTGTGCGGACACTGAGAGTGAGCAAATACTCTGTCTTTGCAAGTCGGTAGCAAATGGAATTGTTGCGCAACGGCCCAAACAAATGAATGGCTACAAGCCACCAGATGACTCAATCCGGCCATTTTCACGCGTTGTGTCCGCCATCAGCACTGGCCATCACAGACCGAACTCGTTCTCATAGACAGGCACGTTCACATGAGTCTCTCTGTCGACGCCCAGGACGTCCACATCAGAAAACGACTAGAAGTGGATGAACGGCCTCTGAAAAAACTTGCAAAGAAACTCGTCAAGCTCTCGAAATGCTCCGATTCGCAAGACATCACCGACACAGACTCTGAGAGTCTTGTGGCTGAGTTCGCCAACTATGAGCACAGTGTGCAGCTTTTGGCCTTACTCATCAAGTCCAACGCTCAGGAAGTGCAGAGGTATGGAGCAAAGACGGCATCGATTCGTAACACGCATCAGCAGGCTCAGGTCGAGATAGAAAGGCTCAAAGACTTGCTTGCCACGGAACAGCAGGCAAAGGAAGATCGTGCGGCCTACGATGAAGTCGCGCTAGATATCCGCAAATTTACACCCGAGTCCAGAAAAACACAAGAGACGAGTATTGCAAAATTGAAGGAAGAAATTGCAGAGTTGGAAAGTGAAAAAGCAAGTTATGGCGCAACATGGGAATTGCGAAAGTCTGGATTTGAAGACATAATGCGCAGACTCTCCATACTGCAACGCGAAATATCCGGTGAAAAGGCCGATGCAGAATTAAGAGCCGCTGCAGAAGTTTCAGATGACGATGAAGGTGTCTTGGAAGCACAAAACGAGGAACCTGCAGGACCACTTGTTAAGGCTATAGAATCGCCTCCGGATACAGCCAATCATATAATGACCCATGCATCTCTCGGCCATGAGACAAAGGATGTAGAAATGATGGACACTACCTAGTCTGAATGTTGCACCATTTTTACCACTACCTGGGGCATAGGTGATAGTAGGCCTTTTAGGCTCACATTCTTTGGACTTTTCAGCGCTGATACCAGCCACGGTGAATCTCTTCCTGTTGCACACCGCTATTGCAATTCTTTCGAGTGTGCGCTGTTCCCTCCAAAATACAAATTTCCAATTAGGGGTACACGACTGGACACGTGGACTCCACTAGTGTAGACTATATGCTGATTGATAGATGGATGTGTCGCTTCTTGAAAGCATGCTGAAAACTACCTACACACGCCTCGAAAATGCCGACAATTGTGCAAAGCTCATCAGACATCACTCAGGCTGAATAAAGGTCCCATTCTGTGCGACATTGTCAAGCAAGAACCATGGGGACACCTGTAGAGCATCGTTTCGATCACTCAAATGCGAGCAAGAGTCGAGTCGCGATGCAATCAAGGATGTCTTTTCAAATAGAATGATCGAACAGCATTAGATTTTCATATTCAATATGAACATACTACTATTATCGTGAAATCGTGATTGTATGCAATGCTTTGATTGTGCCGTTGCCGTGCACAGATCTTCAGTCATGCGTGCGTAGTGTGGGAGTTCGTTCAGAAAATTATTTTAGGCATAAAAAGCCACAGGAGTGGCAAAAACAAAAAAGTTTATCTCCGCCTGGTCTCGATCCAGGGACCTCCAGGTTATGAGCCTGGCGCGCTTCCACTGCGCTACGGGGATGTACTTGTGAAGGAAAATGACAAAATTTTCAATATATACAACAGACGTTGTCCCGCTAGGTTTGAGAGGACTCTTTTCGCGTGTATAGAAAGAACAGACACTTATGTGAGGTTCGATAAACTGTCATGTTACTATGGAGCAGTGGAGTATAAGTATGTATATAGACGCAGAATAAAGTAACTCGGGCTACAAAGTGCAATCAAACAAGCAAGCCAGCCAATCCAACGGCTCCTGCGATTGGAAGCACTGTTTTGCAGCCAGAGTATAACCAAGAACCGAGTCTCGTGCCAGCCTTCTGGCCGTCAAGTAAAAAGTCTTGCCATCTGATGTTTTCACTTCTCCACCTGAAGTGAGCCTGGAAGTGTGGGTATAATGCAATGTTACGTTCTCCCTGGCTATACCATGAAACACAACCGCCGTTCTTGCCCATGATAATTTTGTCAGTCGCTTCCACGATCCATTTAAGATCTGCGGTTTCGGCTTCTGGCGTGACTTCAATTACCCTACGTTTGCCGTTGTCTCCGTCGTCAGTGGGAATGATGCGCTCCATCAAACTGATGATGAATTCGTTCTGGCATTCAGAGGTGAAGATATACGAGTAGTGTCCTGTTGCTGAGTTTGGACCCATGGACATAAACATGTTTGGGAAATTCGATAGACAGGTACTGAAGTATGCCTGAGGACCTCCACGCGCCGCCCAGTGATCCTCCAAGGACTCACCGTTGCGTCCGCGGATATCGAGGACGAATTTTCCGACCTTGAAACCATTTGCCAAAACAATGACATCAGTAGGGTATTCCTGGCCGCTCTTCGTCACGACACTATTCTCCTTGATTTCAACGATACCGTCACGTGTGACTTCCATGTTTTCCTGGTGAAGGCAATCAAGGTAGCCAGTATCCATAACTCTTCGCTTACACCCAATTTTGAAATCTGGCACGATGATATCTCTGTATTTTGGTGGACACTTGTCGTTGATATACTTTGTGATGCGCTTCTGATACTTCTCACGCATCCAGCCACCAAGGCCATCAACAAAAAACATGATGAAGGAAAAGTCCATAAAAGACGCCAGGAGAATCCTATAGAGCGCCATGATCATGGGGAATCTTGCAAACCTCTTCTTGGCTTTCTCCGAATATACAAAGTCTGGGTTTGGCATGAGATAGTGCATAGATCTCACAAACTGACGCACCATCTTGGCATCCTTGACTAGGATGGGAACGAACTGTGTGGCAGAACAGCCATTACCTACGACGCAAACATTCTTGTCCTTGGTTGGCACGGAATGATCCCATCTGGCAGAGTGAAATAGAGCCCCTTTAAATTTGTCCGCTCCTTTGATGTCGCAATCGTTGGGTAGATGAAGACCTCCCACAGCAGTGACGAATAAGCGAGTTCTGATCTCAAATTTGGACTTGTCTCGTTCGTCTGTAGAGTACAAGGTCCATAGCTTTTCGGTCTCATCCCAGACAGACTGGTTCACACGAGTCTCGAACCTGATGTATCGCTCGATATTGAATTTTCGTGCTACTGCCTGCTGGTACTCATTAATCTCTTCCTGGCGACTCAAGAAGCGTGACCAGTTTGGGTTTTTCGCAAAGGAGAAAGAGTAAAAATGTGATGGAACATCACATCCCGCACCAGGATAAGTGTTCAAATTCCATGTTCCGCCTAATCGTTTCTCTAGCTCGAGGATACAGATCTTAGCATGAGGCAATCGTTTGTGTGTCTGAATGGCAAGCGCCATACCACACATGCCGGAGCCTACGATGACCACATCGTAGTCAGGTGTCTGGCTATACTTACTCATCAGTTTGAAAGTACACGGATTACAGGAAGATCTGGATGAATTGATGGGGACGTGTTGGGAAATGGGACCTTATAGCGAAAGAGCCTGGTGTCTGCCACGAATGATGTTGCGCGCATGAAACATGGCAGTCAAAGATGCGAAACGGACGGGGATCTCCCAGCCACTAGCGCTTGGCCGAGGAACTTCCCCGCGTTTCTACAATCCGCAAACGTTAAACTTAATTCCCCCCCACCGAGGTCACAGGTACGCTTGCCACGCATATGTATCAACTCAGTTTTTAGTCCCTTACACGAGTCGATAGCATATCTACACACAGTCTACCACTGTACACGAGCGGGTCTAGAATAACATGACCTGTTGGATGAAATACACTACTTTGTAGTATGCGTTCTGCTTCGAGATGATGAATGTTCTTGGTGTCAATCCACCCTAGGGCTGGGAAGAACGTATTTCTACTGAATAGAGATCGGATTTTTACCCAACTGTATCATGTATCCGTATGTAGCCAGTCTTTTATGTCCTACGTTTTGGGCGAGGTTGCCCCAATAACGTTTCTTCGGTTAAACGTTTCGTGCACTGCAGCACAGAGCCCTCGGCTCGTTGACCATTGACATACAGACACTTACCCTTGATGAAGACTTTTTCTGTGCCCGTACACAAGAGACTCGGTAGAGTATCGTATGTCTGAGTGCAAAGTCACATGAGCAAAGATCTGTGCAGAAGGTCCACGAGTGCACACTGGTATGGACTGTGTCATGCAGTGCCACATTGTATACACATAAATGCTCCAGAGGCAAACAGCCGATCTTAATATGATTTGTCATGCATGTGCATGCAAAAAGAACTAAGTATGGAGAGAAAGCAAGGCTCAGATGCTTAAGAAGCTTGGCATCATCTGGTTTACAAATATATCTAGACGTGCGCCTAGTGCAACAAATTTCGAATCCTAATCCCACTCTGTATTCTTGTTCTTGTTGATATTTTCTGGCTCGTCTCCTTCCTGACCCTTCGCCTTATTGAACATCTGCTCCAATTCCGAAAGTTTCTTCTCCTCGGGCTCACGAGACCGGACGGGAGTCTTGGCAATATTTGATGTCGACTTTTGAACGACTGATCCAATACCTGCAGCAGTTGCTCCTTTGAGCTTGTCCGCATTCAGATTAACCTTTGGATGTGCACGAGATGCTTCTCCGGCAAGCCACTGGTTCACTGACTGGACTGATGTGTAGACATCCCGCACCTCATATGGGTAGATGTCATCGTGGAAAAAGTCTCCGGTTGGTCGGGGAATATGGAAGCCGACAACAGTTATTTCGTTTGTACTGAGACGAACGCATCGTGCAACTTCGACTTCTTTTGTCGCCAGATCTTGTGGCGCCAAGAATGCAGTGCCCATGATTGGGTCAGCCGCTGCATACGGACTTAATGGAACGATTGAGTCTGAAGTTACATGAAATGGTAGTATATTTGAAGAGCCTCGCGGAATGAGGTAAAGTATACTGGACATTTCATCGAAATGAGGCAAAGCAAATGGCGAGGGTGAAATATCCATGTCATGAACTTGTGCAACCTCTCCAGACTCCAAGTCATACAGCGCTAATTGCCTTGTGGATGCCCGTCCGAATCCAGCAGTAATCAATTTATCCTCACCGACAAATTGTAGTCTGAAAGGTCGAGTCGACGAATGAGCAGACGGAAAGGACATTGTCATCTCCCCGGATCTCGCATCAAGCACTGCGATGGATTTGTCTGACCTGCCAATTGCAATTTTTTCTCCATCGAGAGACCAACAGGAATTTGCTATTCCCTTTGCAGGAAAGCTTTTGACCTCTTGGCCATCGTTAATGTCAAATAAATGGATCTTATTTGGCGTGGTGACCATCAAGAGATCCTTGACAAGTGGATGCAGAGAAAGAGCGAGAATTCTATCCATGCCTTTAAGTAAATGATCGGGTGTGTCAAGGTCAGCCTCAAGCTCATCGAGATCACCTGGTATTGTCCAAACCTTGACAGTCTGATCTACGTGAGCACTTACTAGGCGATCATGTTTGAATCTGTCCAGCTCAAAATCGACCAATTGAGCGCCGCCAGTAAGACCAGATAGAAGTGGAGGAAGTCTTCCAGCTCTGTTGGTAGGAATGATGGCGATACGTCCTCCAGGGCCTGCTAAAGGAACAGCAATGTGTTTGGGTGTGGTATGAATCATCCTTGCTGTATTTGGTAGAGAGGCATTGAGTCCCACAAGGGACGTATACGAATTACGAGGGTGTTGCGGCTTACCCTGCAAGTACTTTCTCGTATAGTCTCGACGATCCGGAGACTGCTTAGACGGTATCTGCCTTGTATGGGCGACGTCGGGTTTTGGCGCCGTCGTTATATGTGCATTGTCAGGCTCAATCTCCTTTGGACTTTCCAAGGCAGCAGGCTTGTTCACAATCGCCGAAGGATCTTCAACAGAAACATCCGCCTGTTTGGCATTCACTTTCGTCTCTTCTATAGGTGGTGCATACACGTTTTCTAGCTCCGCTGTCAAGTCTGTTGTCTCTTGATCTTGGGACTTGGCAAGGTCATCGTCTTCCTTGTATGGCATAGTCTCTGCGGCTGGCGAAGTCCTTTTATCAAGTTTGCCAAATCCTAGAGCTTCTCGAATCTCTTTGTATGCTGTGGTGGGCGCACTTAATGTGGGAGTAACTGCGCCGTATTCCGCTCGACGAGCACTAAGATCCTCTCGGAAAACTTCTCTCTCCGCCGTCGATGTTCGCGTTGGCTTTGTTGGCGATGGTAAAGACTGTGTTTCAGCTTTCGAAGCCGGAATCTTCTCCTTATTTTCATTGCTAACCGTTGCTGCCTCAGTCGAGATGCTCTTGATCGTGCTTGAGTCCCTGTCCCACTTCCTCTGTTCTCGAGCTGACAAGGCAGTAGCTTGTGGCTTTGGCGAAGACACTTGGAAACTCGTATTTTGCTTTGAGGGCGCTCCATCTGGCTATGTTAGTGAGGTGCGGAATGCTATCTTCAAACCCTTACATTCGGCTCTTCTGGAGCTCAAGTCTTCTCGATATACTTCTCGCACATTGCTCTCGTTTGTATATTCTTTTAGTGGAGCTGTGATGTCTTCTGAACTTTCCGATGCGGCAGTTCTTGGTTTCTCTATGGACTCTTGAATACCAGTTTTCTCACGGAACGCCCCATATTCAGATCTGCGTTCTGCTAGGTCCTCTTTAAAAACTTCTCGTCCCTTTGATTGTAATGCTGCGCCGTATTCTGCTCTGCGAGCAGACAAGTCTTCCCTGAATACCTCACGTTGTGGTTGGGGTGCGATAATATCGGTTGTGGTCAACTGTGCTTCGATTGCTGGTGTCACCCTGCGTGAACGTATACGCTCTAAAGCGTCCTCGTCGTCCAATAAGGGCGCACGACCTTTTCCTACTGTGCCAGACTCCTTCTCCTCTGTCACATCGAACTCAGCTGTTGCTTGCAAAGGGCCGATAGGCTCATCTGCCTGTGCTGATGGTAAGGATTGTTCTTCTCCACTTCGTGAACTTGGTATTTCACTCATCTTGGCAGGTGAGCCATACTCCGCTCTCCTGGCATTAAGGTCTTCCTTGTAAACCTCACGGCCACCACTGCTCAGAGGCGAGGCGGATACAGACAACGCATTATCGCGATCCCACTTACGTTGTTCTCTTCCAGACAAAATCGGTGTTGAGGACTTTTTCTCCAGTGTTGGAGTCTGACTGTCCACAGGGGAAACACTCATTTGCTGTACTTTCTCGACAAGATTGTCTTTGTCCAATTCTCTTTGGGTTTTGACGGATGACTCTGCTGACCTTGCTGGTTCTGGCTTCGTTGCAACAACAGAAACAGCGGAGGAGGGCTCATTGGCTTTGGCGGGCATGCTCGCATATTTGATCAGAGATTCTCCTTTGGAAGCTGCCGACAGAAGTGATGGGGTCACCTTGGCCATTTTCGCCATTCCGTTGTCACCGTCCAGCCACTCTCCTGCGCTAATAGTGCACTCAATTTCAATTGGGGTGAAAAGATCTTCGTGAAATTCAACGTAGCTTTTTCGACCAATAGTGATCTTCACAGGTACAGTGTTACCTTTGGTATCCGCAATCATCAACCTGTTTATTTCACCATCCATGATTTGCAATCCGAACGGATGAATCAAGCAGCCGTTAGACGCTTGGTCGACAGATGTGCTCGCGGCACCTTCGTTATAGGGAGAGATCATTTCGATCCAGCGGAGAGTACCGCCCGATTTATCAAGCAAGTATACAATTTTGCGCACAGTATCTGGTATAGGAATCAGTGGTGTTGAAGCAGTGCCGAAGTTCCAGGACTTCAATGGTTTGCCAGGATCTGTGAAAGAATAAAGATTCAATTCGCGCTCCCTCATGCGTGACAGGGATGAAATGACCCACATTTTTTCTGGTAGAGTCTTGATGACGTGCTTTGTGCCAGTCAACTTGACCTCATGTACTTGTACAGATTCTCTGACATCAATTATCCGGAGTGTGGCATCTTTTGAAATAGCATCAATTCTGCATCCATCGTGCGACCAGTCCATTGTGATGACAGGGCTCGGCACATTGACCGTTCTTTCCACAGCACCAGTAGACAACGAGAAGATGTCTATCTTGCTGCCTGATCCTACCGCAAGAATACCGCTCACCTGAGGATTCCAACAGACAAGTACTGGAGTGTTGGGTGAACCAGAACTCGCACGAAATTCGTGCAAAGCACTCGGCATTTCGACTGCTTCTTCTTCTTCTGTCGCGAGCTCGGGAACTCGGTATATCCGAACGTTTTGATCGGTACAGCTGACCGCTAGAAGGCGATCATTGATGAATGGTGAGATGTGAATATCGCTCACATGTCCGCAGCTGATTTTCTGGTGAGCAAAGCCGAACTTGCCAGGCTGGTTCAATGGCACGAATCCAATTCCTCCATTGCCACAAGAGAACGCAATAGTGTCCGAATTTGCTTGGACGGTTCTCGTACTATCGTTGCCAATTGCGTCTCTTGTCAGGTCTAATTCGGCATGGAATTGATCGCGTTTTTGAGCAGTAAGAATCTGGTTCTTAAATTTTGAGGGAGGTTGACGGAAATTCATCCTTGCAGTCAACCTCGCAGACAAGTCTTGGCGAGTGACGGCCCTTACTGATTTGAATCAATGATCTCGCGCCTGGTGGATGACGGTGTTGCCATATCATGGGTGGCTTGCTTGAAAACGACAGCAACGACGATGCAACAGATCATCACGAATTTTGATCGCTTAATTACGAGCTTGTTGGCCATCGTCCTATAACATGCCGTTGGCACCAACGAGAAATGATTATACGACACTATGCTAGCGGTTCTATTGGAGCATTTCAAGAGTTTCCTCTTATTTCGTGGTACTTTTGTACAGCTTGCATCAATTTGAGCTGGACATATGGACTTCTCCGCTTCATGTACAGGTAGCTAAAGAAGAAGGCCAGTATCGGTAGCTTTCCTGTTCTCCAGATGAGGTGAGAGAGTTGCTTGACCCAGTCCTTGACATACAATATGCGAGTTTGCGCTTTTGATCGTAGACCAAATGCATGTGCAACTCGATCGATGAAAATTTGAAGATCTCCAGCATGCGTATCATTCCCAAACATATCGGTAATACCAACTTCAGGATCCATAATACTCAGAGCCCTACCATTGACTTGCTCTGTTGAAAGGATCATTGCTGCGCGAACCACGTCCTCTACAAGCGCATATTTAGTACCAGCGAGCAAGATCTTGACTCCTTCATCAATAATGCCAGTTTCAACAAACCACGGATGTATGGAATTGACTCGAATATCCTCACTTGGACCTGTTCTGCGCACAGACCGCATCAGTCCCAGCATACCATGTTTCGAAGCCGTGTACTCTGGTGCGCCTGGGATCTCACCAACCGAAGCCACAGATCCTACGAGCAAGAGGAATCGATCTCTGTTGGATCCTTTCGGATTTCGTCGAAGATAGTAATGTGCTAATTTGGTGGTATAGAATTGAGCCTGCAAATTGATGTTCAGTGTAAAGAGTCCAGGCTTCTCGAGATCATCTGAGAATGCGAAACCACGCTCAGTCACACCAGCATTCGCAACAACGATATCGAGGCTGTTGAATCTATTGAAGGCATACTGAAACAGATCCAGCTGTTCCTCCCAATTGAGAACATTACATTTTTTGAATTCAAGTGCTCTATTGGTCCGAGCGAACTTCTCGCCATTCGTAACATCCAAATCGCCAATGGTCACTTTCGCTCCTGCAGCTAGATATCTTTCTGCCATTGCCCGACCAAGACCCCCGGCTCCTGAATATGTGTTAGAAACCTGGCATTCTCTCATGTTGGTGCTCAAGATGACTTGCCTCCAGTGATAAGCACATTCTTGCCGTGTAAGGATTGAAGGCTTGGTTCTGCTTGTAAGTCCTCCACAGAAAGTGGTGCAGAAACCATGGTTTTGGGAAGTTTGACGTGCTTGAGGGGGTTTCCGTCTGCTGCTTGTGTGGGCATCATGATGAGCGCTGAAGGAATAAGCAGGTCAAGCGTATGTGCCGCTAGAAAGTGCAAGGAATACCGGCTCCTATTTACCTTAAACTTGTACCTCTCCGCAATTCGCTTCGGTATGTCGGCCAGTTCATGGATTGGCAGCAGTAAGTTAAAAAGCGGGGCAAAGGAGGAGCGAGCGCGAAACCTTGAAACAAACAGAACCGTGCACCACCTTGGCAGCGCACGGCAGCCCAAGGAGTTCCAAGGCCGCTGATCGCCGGGTGGAAGTTTGCTTCCACGGTTCTCCACAAATCAACATCTTCGTGACCACATCCATGCGAGCATCTCGGAACCTCGGCTAGATTAGTTTCCTATATATTCACTATAAATAATGAAATGTAATTTTCTCGCGATGACAACACGTTGTGCTTGTATCACATCCGCTAGCCGTCCTGTTACATTTCTACCGGCGATGCTCAGCTGCTCTGCCTTTCAAGCTTTGACTACATAATATCTTCCAGATTTCCGTGGCTACAGATCAAACCGGGATCGCCTGATTGCCACTCATTTGAGCAGCTAGCTTATCGACAGTGTTATTGGTTCGTGACTTGACTTGATCGGCCCGTTGCCCTACAAGACTTAGTATTTCATCTACTTACGAGCCCTTTCAGACTTACTCACCAGATTTCCTAGCTGCAAGCCAAGACTGATAGGTAGACCACTGATCATGGTCGTTTAGGAAATCACCATGCGAATCATCAATTCCAGCCTTGAACTTGGCCGTAAATTGAACCTCGCCTACTTTCTCGAGATTCATGGTAGCATCTGGATCCGACACTACGTTCTGTATGAAACGATTCGCATTATTTGTCTTGTAAATAGGGAGAGTGAAACTGGTTGCTTGATTGTCCACCAATTTGAATAGCCACAGGACAGCATAGTGTTTGTCTTTACCCAGCGGGCCTTTGAGCTTCTCAGAGAGGCCAGCTCCAACGAATTCCAGAACAATTGGACTCAAATACCTGTGATGTACTGGAAGAACACTGTCGCTTTTTTCCAAGGTCCATGTATAGTTAGAGCCAGATTTATGGCCACTTCCTGTGATTGGGCGTTTGGTACCGGAAGCTCGCAGCTTCAATTTATGTGTGTGCATACTACCAACAGCAACTAACGGCGAAAGGAAGACAAAAGAGCCCACGGAGTATCCTAAGAGTGATTTTTCCAATTTCATTCGGATAGACCGAAAGATGAGACTGACGCGTATTCTGCCTGAGCCTTCACCACCCTTGAGGTCATAAAACTTTACGATAGATGACGAGTCTTGTAGAATATCAGATATCTTAAGAGACGCCACACCAACCAAGCAATCTTCCTCTTTGTGCCTTGTGTCCCAGACTGAAAAATTTAGGGAAGCTAATCTCCAGTCTCTGACATACTGCTCTGTTGACGAGTTGAAGGAAGGTGCATTATTGATGCTTTTTACTCGTGTTCGATAAACCAGTTGATCATTGAGATCAGCGGTAACATATAGAGAAGGAATATAATCAATACTGATGGTCTCGGCTTCTCCTTCATCCTCGCCGTCAGAATCTTGATGTTGCACCTGAACGTGACCCATCGATTTCTTGTTCGGATTGTCTACCTTCACATTTATTAATTGATGAACTGTGAAGGCCAATATTCCAGATGGTAGATTTGGGTCCGGTACAGTGTTTTTGGCGGTCTGCTCCTCTTGTTCTTCTTCCGGCACCTCTTGTTTGTCGCCATGGTGGTCTCTGGGATTGGTAGCATCTGTGCGAAGAGCTCTTTCGAATCCGGCTCTGGGAAAATATCCGACTTCCCATTCCAACAAGCCTTCAGCATCAGTACCTGTCACCGCTCCTTGCAGGTTATCCTTTCGCTTTTGCATTTTATTGGACTTTAGAACAAGATCTTGGAGCGGGAATTGGCAGACCCCGCAGATATCATCATTGCCAGTTCTGTCGGAATCCCATAATCGTAATAGCACATCTTCCTTGCGCTTGATATGCTCTGCCCGAATGAGAATGATGGCAGTCTCTTCCCATACAGGATTGAGATCTCCTTTGATGATGCGAGTAGCGTACATCGGTTTTTCGTATTTGCTGAAGGCAATGGTTAAGTACGGATCAGCTCCCGGCCCAGAAGAGTCCTGCCTAGCCAAGTTTTTCGCACGATGAATTTTGACAAAGAGCACACCAATAGATTCCGTCTCGACCTTCTGATCTGAACCACCAACGTAGACAGTCATATCAAGACTCATGGACTTTGGTTGTACAAACTCGCCTGTTGCCTGACGAATCTGTGACTCAAGAAGAGAATCAATGACCGGCAGATTGAGCAAATCCAGCGCCCAGGGTGCTCCAAGCGAAACACAAGCATTGATTACAGGTTTTTGAGTCAGTGCAAATGTAACATTCTTCAAGAAGGGAAGATCTGGATGCATTTGCAGTCTGATACGGATCGTAGCGACGAACTCCTTGACCTCGACGAAGATCGGGATCGGCACTGGACCAATGACGGCCAATATGTCCACGTGCATTTGGTCTTTCCGAGGTCTCAAAGGTGTTGCGTGATATGCTATTGCGACCTCCAGATTATAAAACACACCTCCTTCCTCGTTTTCTATAGCCTTCTCACGCATTTTCGCATCGGCGATAGATCCAGATTTATTGATACCATGACTTGGCACAAGATCACCAAATTCCGAATCGGGTAGAGATCTCATAGAGAGAACTCTGACTGGATGCGAGCCATGGCCTAATTCCACGATCCTCACGGTCGCTGGGACTTTTTCAGGTATCAAAGGTTTGATGGTGTCATTGATCTGTGTAGTTATGTTGTCGAAGAATTCCTGCTGCAAAGTTCTCCAAAGTGTGTCTGTCAAGGTATTCAACCACTCAACCGATTCCGGGATGTACTTGAGTTTCTCCATTTCGGGTTCGATTTGGTCGAGTTTTCTGTCGGCCGCTTTTTGGCCGACATTGGTCAAAATGAAGTAAACTGCGCCGGCGATGCCCGATGCTGGAAACAGTGATTTGAACAGTCCACGGATCCCTCCACCTACGAATAGCAAGTTGAGAACTACAAGGGCACCAAAGATTAAGTAAGATAGCTGTAGCGATTCCTTTTCCAATGTCTCGAACACTCGATCGAAATTGACATCCGGAGTAGGCTGAAACAGGACATTAGACTTCTCCGCACCGATAGGTATATCTTCTGTTGCTCCAGCACGTGCTGAACTTCCAGAATTTACAGGAGCGCTATGTTCTGCAGTCGGGTCACGTCCAGAATGGACGTTAGCCGAGTCTGGCATAGTTTGTTGTTCCGAATCGAAATACTTCTGCGAAGCATCGCGGCGTTCTATCTCGTGCTGACGGTAATTTTGAATATTCGGTGGAGGGTTTCGTTCTGAGTATGCTTGTCCGTATATTTTGGGTTCCGCAGTCAGAGGTGCACTCCTGGTGACATGACTAGAGTTACGTGCCGATGAATCTGACGCGGCATTTGGTGCCGCTCCGGAGGCGTGTTCAGTATGTTTATGTGAAGCACTTGATGGTTCAAGGATGTCTATCTGTGCCCCGGATTCTGCATCGACGATGGTTGTTGCACGGTTCTGGCCGTTGGCAGGTGGGGAATCCGCCTTATTGGATGCCTTGCTAGCGTGCCGTCCATGAGTGTTCTCATTTGCATTGTGCTTTGGCAGGTGGCTCTGAGTTGAGTGAGCATTTGCGTGACGCTCTTCTGCTACAGTCCGACTGTCTTGCTTGGCTGGGAAAGTAGCGTACAGATTTTCACTGTCGTCGCCGAGGGGTTTCCCAAGCGGCTGCATGAGAGCCAAGATTCACTTCGATGGCTGTACACTAAGGATCAACGTCAGCACCGAGCGATCTGGCTTGAGCAGAGCTCTGAGAATGAGTATTCGTGCAGCTGGCAAGCGTACCGTACGAATATGGGAACCGAAGCCTTGCGCATTTGAGGCTTTTCGCGATTGCAATTTCCCCTTGAGCGTCATTCCCTCTTCTAAAGTGGCGCAGGCTCACGGCTTCCAGACCCGCCCACGAGTGATTGGATTCAGCAGGACTACTCCCTGACTACAAGAGCAAGTCAAGCGTTTCTCTTGAACATGGCGCCCTATTCGTCGCGAAATAAGGTATGCTCTTCTCGTGATGCATAGTTCTCGGTTTTGGAGACTGATGTTCGCCAGGTGCCAACGATACAAAAGCTTGGTGAAGAACTTGCTACTCGATTGAATCTGCAAAAAGCAGATGCGTCAAAGGCAGCTTCAGGCAAGGATGCCAAAGAGCTGGAGGCTGCTAAAGCTGCATCTCGCAGGAGGGTGATTGATCCAACGACGAAAAATGAAGTCCTTATTCAGGATGTGGATGGCGATTTCGAAGAAGCTATCAGAAGACCAAAAATTACAGTGCCTCGCGCTGATATGGATCCAGAGCGAGCTCCTGAACCGAATATTTTACCCAATGTAGCTGCACCCCACCTTCCGGAGGGCTCCGGAGAGGCATACAGGAACACACTTGACGACTTGGCTCCCCCAAACGCTAATCCTAGCAAGACTAAGGATTATCTTCAACAATCTACAAATCATGAAGTTATCTATCATCCATTACCAATTGCAGATTTACAGAGATCGTTTTCGGCACTAGAAGAAGCCATAAACCAAATAACCATTGCTGTATCTGCTGGTATCATTGGCTTGAACTGGATTTTCGTTGGTGGAGGTGTCAAAGGTTTCATTTCTTCAGTCCTTGCCGCTGTGATTGTGTCATGTGGCATCCATCTATGGCTTCGAGGTATTCAGGAAGATGCCAATGCTATCAATTGGGATGCTGAGCGCAGAAGGGCTGTTGCAGCGACCGAATCGTTGGTGCCGGAGTCTGTTCAGTGGTTGAACTCACTCGTTGGCATCGTCTGGAAGCTAATCAATCCGGAAATGTTTCTCGCAGTTGCAGATACGCTCGAAGATGTAATGCAAGCTTCAGTACCTCCAGCGATCGTGCAGAACGTCAGGGTTTCATCCATCGGACTCGGAGACCAGGCTTTCAAAATATTGTCGCTACGAGCACTTCCTTCAGCGGAGGATGACGAGGGACATTCGAAACAAGAAGCTGGTGGCAAGGAGCTTACCGAGGCCGAGAAGCAAAAGAAAAAGGAGCAGAGAACGTTGGAAGGCGAGGACGATTCGAGCATGAAATACTACAATTTAGAAGCTTCGTTCGCCTATAGAGCAATCCCTGCCAAAGGTGTCATTGGTAAAGCTAAGAACTTGCATTTGGAGCTTGTTTTCTATTTGGGAATACAAGGTTTCTTCGGCGTGCCATTACCAATTTTCGTCGAATTAAATGGTATCATTGGCACAATTCGACTAAGATTTCAGCTCACGCCAAATGCGCCGTTTCTAAGAAACCTCACTTTCACCTTTATGGGATTGCCAAAGCTTGATGTCTCCGCAGTGCCTCTTACATCTAAAGGTATTAACGTTTTAGATCTTCCGCTCATTTCTGGATTTGTCAACTCCTCTATCGCTGCTGCACTTGATGAGTATGTAGCTCCAAAATCCTTGATTATGGATATGTCGAAAATATTACAAGGCGATGCTGTGAAGAAGGAGACCGATGCCATGGGACTCATTTATGTGAAGATCAAGTCTGCGAAGGGCATAGCCGCGCAGGATCGTTCCGGTAAAAGTGATCCTTTCATCACGCTAGCCTTCTCTCAATTTGGCAAACCCGTTTATTGCACGAGAATTATTGAACAAGAATTGAACCCCTCGTGGAATGAACAAACCTGCCTTCTTATCTATCAGGACCAACTTACGTCCGGCGAGATGCTTTCAGTAGAGTTGTGGGACTCCGATATGATCACGTCGGATGACGTCGTTGGAAAAATCAAGTTCGATTTACGCGATCTTATAAAAGACTACAAGAATACAATCACCGAGCGAGAAGATGGACTCGTTGATAAAGATGACAAGCCCCTGCCTGGAAAATTGTACTGGGATATCGGATATTTTCCAAGAAGCAGTTTCAAAGCGTCGATGAGAACTGATGGTGAAGACACTTCTGTGGCTGCAGAAATTAGACATCGGGAGGAATTTAAAGATTACAAGGGTGTCGTCACTACTCAAGAAGAGGCAGACGTGACGACCATTCCTCCAGACCCTTCCCTCCCGACTGGTATATGTTGTGTGCTTATACACCAAATAGATAACCTAGAAGTGCACAGAACCACAGGAAGTTTCGGTTCTTATACGCCATGGACCCCTGCTCAGCTGACTGGCGAAAACAAGGATGAAGAAGCTGAAAATTTACCTTCTTCTTACTGCACCATTTTACAGAATGACGAATTGGTTTTCAAGACGAGGACTAAAGTCAAATCATCGAGTCCAATCTTCAATGCCCAGACGGAGCGTTTCGTCCGTGACTGGCGTAATACCGTATTCACTATCACTGCTCGTGAATCTATCAATCGGGAGCACGATCCTATTCTTGGTGTCATCACTATCAAGCTTAGTGAGGTTTTGCGAACATCATCGCAGAACACGGCAATATATGCTCTTGATGGAGGTATGGGCTATGGTCGTATCACAGTCTCTGTTCTTTTCCGATCCGTGAATCTCCAATTGCCTCGCAACATGCTTGGCTGGGATCTTGGTAGTCTGGAGGTTCTTGGTGATAAGGTCTCTGTGGAAGGGGACAACGGACATCTTTCTGGGGCGCGAATGGTAATACACAGTGATGTAGGGCGTGACGTTATTCATCGCAGATGGGCGAAACGTGATGGTCAAAATACTTCTTGGAATCTAATGCGCATTCGTGAAGACGATATTGACATGGTCAAGCGGCGTGTTTTGATTCCGGTCAGAAGGAGATATCAAGCGCCCATCAAGATAGAATTTTTCAATAAGGGCAACCGCAAGCCCGTCGCATATGCGATCTACTGGATGGTTGATCTAGTGGATAATACTGAGATTGCTTTGAGTTTGCCAATACACAGCACGCCAATGCCAAAGCAAATGACTCAGAATTATCTTTCCAATATTGAGCGCAGTGATGTGGACACCCATGTGATTGGCACTCTCAAGATTACGATAAGATTCAAGATGGGCATGGATGATAGTCACAAGCAGTGGATGAAGAATAATTTCGATCGCGAAACCTATGAGACTTGGGAGTGCGCAGTGGCAGAAGGATACAGGACCAGAGTCGTGAAGCGCGAAACTCCTGACGATGTCAAGCGACTGGTAGAGGAAGGCAAGGTCGATGGTCAGAACATGCAAATCCATGGAGACGAATCCGATGCAGAGGATGATGAAGCAGATCATGTTACTCGACTTCCGCGAAATGCGCCTGGTTTTGAGAAGGAGATTGAAGACTATCACCATACGTCCAGCAATGAGCAATGGTCGGGTGCTTTTGGTCACGAGTTAAGCCAATATACGTCAAAGCACTCTCACATCATTGAGGATGACAGATCGTCGCTGCGAATACAGGAGGATGTCACCGATTCTGAGATTGACGATGAAGAAATGAAGCATCGACGACAGAAACAAGATAAGAAGGCTGCTAAAGCTGAGCTGAGTAGAAAACACAGAGGTGTTCTGGGTATCAAAGCGTTCAGGAACATGAAATTCTTAAAGGATGAAGTGAAAGTGGCAGGACATAAGATAAAGGGAAAATTCAGTATGCATGGTCGGCAGCCTGATGTTGAGAGTGAGTTGTAGTTGTTGTCTGTAATTAGCGTCACAGAATATGATAATAGCCTACTGCACTGTGTAAGTACAAATACGAACCATGAGTCATGCTCACCAAGTTTTGCAGCGAATTTCTCTGTGCTGTCTAAATTCCTAGCTAGCAGTACAATGGCGCTCTAGCGCAGTCGCAGAGTCTTGATCTCTACCTTTCTTTAACTTCAGCAATATCGACAAAGAACCATGGCAATATCAACCGTCGGCGCAAGCACGAGAACCATTGAAGTTCTTCCTCTGCATAGCACCACCAACACACGCTATGTACACAAGTTAAAACCTATTGAAAGTACAACATTTTCTATGCTCATGGGATGAAGCGTTGAACGAGTACTGTAGAGAAAGATGCAGTGGGAGAAAGAAGAACAAGATCAGTAACATCGTCCCGAGCTTCAGCTGAATTAACTGTTCGAGAGCTTGCGACGGTGCGAATGCTCCTGTGCAATGTTGGGGCAGTAGGGACTGGTAGATCCGAGTACGACGATCGCACAACGTGCATTGCACAGAAATATCGGCTCTGAGGAACTTTTTGAATCCGTAACGATTGCACTCGAATGAAAGATACACACTTGCAGATCAGCTCTGGGAGTAGTGCCGAGCGAAATGATACCACGACGGAGTCGAGGTCTGCATTGATAGCAGGGTTCATAGAGGCCGGGGCTCCTCTCCGCTAGATCTGTTGTGCTTTGTGCTCTAGTGGCACTGCTTTTGAATGAAGGCTATAAGTTTTGCCAGAGCCTGATCCAGCCTCTTCACTCTTTTGTTCAAGCATCGACTCAGCAGGCCTTGCGTCTGTCTGTTGCTCCAACATTCGGACGGTAGTCTTTCATGTCTGAGCCCATACACGTCAAGGGTTCCATCTCTCCCACTGCCTCTCCCCCTCGCTCTCTCTCAAAAGCATCACAGCTCAACAGGCTTTCGCAGTCTCCCAGACCGCAACGGAATACACCAATTGGGCAATCTCCTTATGGTACTCCGATAGGATCGATTCCTGTGTCTTTACACTCACGGCAATTTATGAAACAACGAGATCCCAGAGATGGTTACGAATCACCGAGATCAAGAACTGACGGTTTCCACGTTGGCAGCGTTCTAGCTTCGAATGACGGGATATACGGCAGTCCTCAATCAGGCGCAGGTCAAGAGGACCAACGCATTGTTGATAGGCATCTTGGTCCAGACACTGATGAATTCGCTTCACTCCAATTGCAGGGGGGAGATGTGCATAGACAGGTATATCAATGGTCTAAACAACAGAAACAACAGTCTCTTGCTGTCCGCAGATCTCAGTCGTTCTACATACCTCGACCGTCCACGGAAGATGAAACAATGGATGCCAAGAACTTAAAAGTCCCTGGCGGATTTAGGCGACAACATCTAGCTGCAAAATACGTTCAACCAGAATTATCCGGTACTCGAGATTCGCAGTCGTCTGGTGGCATGGAAGATCTGCAGCGGCCAGTGTCAGCACGCCGTACACCATTCCTGACTCGCAACTTTATCGAATTCCTATCCATTTATGGTCATTTTGCTGGAGAGGATCTGGAAGAATTTGATGAAGATGAAGATGATGATAGCAATACCTTTGATTCCGCCGAGGCTGGGTTTGCTGATACCGAGCCTGATGGAGATGACGGACAGCCGCCGAACGAGCGCAGACCTTTACTAACGCCGAGAAAATCTACAAGAAGACAGCGAATCAAGCTCGACGAACAAGGTGATGCTTCAGTGACCAAGGCTGTCATGCTACTACTCAAATCCTTTGTGGGTACTGGAGTGCTTTTCCTGCCCAAAGCGTTTTTGAATGGCGGAATGTTGTTTTCTTCACTTGTGCTTCTGGCCGTGTCAGCCATTAGTCTCTACTGTTTTTTGTTGCTGGTCAACACGCGACTCGCGGTGAATGGTTCTTTTGGAGATATTGGAGGCAGTCTTTATGGCCCGTATATGCGCAACGCAATCTTGGTTTCAATCGCCATCAGTCAGGTTGGATTTGTCTGTGCCTATACGGCCTTCACTGCGGAGAACCTAGGAGCTTTCATCAGAGCCGTCACCAATGGCAAAACTGATTGGGATATCTCGTACTTGATAGCTATTCAGCTTGTCTTGTTTTTACCGCTTAGTATGATTCGAGATATTTCCAAGCTTTCCTTTACGGCACTTATCGCAGACTTCTTCATCTTACTTGGGCTGGTCTATCTCTACTACGCGGATATCTCCCAAATCGTGGACCGTGGTATGGCGGATATTGTACTGTTCAACCAGAATGATTGGACGCTATTTATTGGAACCGCGATCTTTACATTCGAAGGTATAGGCCTAATCATCCCCATCACACAATCTATGAAGGAGCCAGAGAAATTTCCGGCAGCGCTCGGAGGAGTGATGGTCTTTATCACTTTACTCTTCACTTCTATGGGGGCACTTTCATATGCTGCTTTCGGTTCTTCAACCAAGACAGTAATTTTATCAAATTTACGGCAGTCCAACCGATTTGTCAACACGGTTCAACTACTTTACTCTCTGGCCATCCTGCTCTCTACTCCTCTGCAGCTTTTCCCGGCCATCAGAATACTAGAGACTGCCGTATTTACGAAATCAGGCAAATACAGCAATCGCACAAAATGGTCCAAGAATCTATTCAGAGTTGCAATTGTGATTTTCACATCTGTTTTTGCATATATTGGGGCGGACGACCTGGACAAGTTTGTCTCGCTTATCGGGTCATTCGCGTGTGTGCCGCTCGTCTTTGTGTATCCGCCCGTGTTACATTATCGGGCAGTGAGCAAGACAAGGGCACAAAGAGGAGCAGACATTGGGTTGGCCATATTCGGGATATGTGCCATGGTGTATACAACGGCAACAAGCATACAGAGTTGGGTGAGCACATGATGTGCGATTAGCATTAGAGTTGTCAGCATAGCAGATGAGTTTTTTGAGCCAATATAAGCTTGTGGTCTGGGTACCGATGACATAAAAATGAGCCTGTTTGCTGTGGCAACCAGCGTTATGCACAGGTTAACAGCGGTCAAGCCGACACACGAGATGCGTGCGTGACAGTTCCAGTGGCAGGCCAAGTGCGACTGCCGGTGTAGCCGGGTAAGACATGGACGTATAATTACTGCATGGATAAAGTTTGGCGACGCAAGCATGGTCTTACATTCCTTGAATTAAATGCCAAATCGGACCTAAAAATGAATTGTTCAATGACTGATAAGCTGTAATTTGTCATGCATTTGAGCATTTGACTCGAAAGTCTAGGTCCAGATCAACTGGTTGTACAGTATATATCGAAGATAGCTTGTTTGGACCGTCAAATATCCAGTGTCTTGGATTCAACGATTTTGAGACGTCAATCAGAGCGCGTACATAGAAAGAACAATATTCAGGAACGATCTGAGAATGTTCAGAAAGCGATAGCATTCCAATTGTAAGGCAAGCGCAAAAATTGTGTGAGCGAGGGTACTCAATCAAGGGCAGATGACAAATGGAGCTGCTTTTTGGTGCAGGAACATGACACGCTTGGGTACGATACGCCATAAACAGACCTAGGATATATCTGATTTAAGTGCATATTCGTGACAAGCTGCGGTTGGCAGAGTCGTAAATGACAGAAACGTTGACACATGAATCCGTCTGCCGCAGCCACCCCGTTGTCCGCATGCAATTCTTTTCTCCACCACCAACGTCTTCCTTAGTATTCTCAACCGCCATATCATTCACAAGGTAGACTGGCCAACAGGTGTCATTACAGCATCTCGTCTAATGCATCGCAACATGAGAGACTGGAGTCTGGGCTTCCAACGTGTCAGGCCAATCTCCAGTGCCTCGGCTCTATGCTTGGAAGACTCTTAATGTGGAAATACGTACTTGAATAGAGATAATTCTTGCATCTTTCTAGTGCCAAGTGCCAAGTACGCGCTTCCTTGCGCTATTGAAAGAAGATGACACGTTTTGTGATAATCGTGGTTTGTTTCACCATTCTCACAACCCTGACCGTGGCCATCATGGTCAAGAGGCTTCACCACCGCTGGTCACGAAAATGTCTTCGAAGATCCGATGTCATGACGTTCGCTGCACTGATTCTCCTACTGGGGTTCTACGCGCTTGTGGTGAGCACTACAAAGGCAGTCTTCGACGACGATGAAAGTGTTATAGCACGCAACTCTTCATTTTGGCAATTCTTTTCCTTCAACGTCATTTCGAGTGTTATCATACCGCTCACCAAATGCTGTGTTCTTGAACTCTTGCTCGAAGTTGAGCCTAATTCGCATCGTAGGAAATGGCTGACTATACTCATGTATGCCCTGGCGTTCCAAACAGGAGTCTCATTCATATGTAGCATGATGGGCTGTTATGTACTGGAACCAAACGGTTACCGATCCATCACTTCTCCGAACGTTCCGATTTCAACGTCGCCGCCGAGTCCGATGCCGAAATGTATGCCACGCAGGCTGTATATCCTTGTCAACGGCATGGTCACGGCGTTCTTCGAGTGTTGCATCCTGTATGCGGCCGTCAGTATCGCACTTCGTGTCAAGGCTACCACATGTCAGCGTGTCGGCTTGATTGTCACCTTCAGTGCTGGGCTCCTGACCATGGCCGCTACTTTGTGCGGTGCACTGATTGTATGGACATCCCAAGAAATCCGTCCTGATCTAGCCAATGCGGATATGCGAACTCCCTATTTCCATGCTTGTATCTGGAGCACCATCGAGGTCGACATCGGCCTTTGCATCGGATCGATCTTGCCAATACGTTCGGCTTTAATTTCTGAACTTCGCGCCCTGACAAGAATGGCGAAACATTGTCGTATGAGAGAATCAACACACAGAGAATCCAAATTAGCCACGAGGTCGCCAGATGTATCACTTCAAGAAAGATTTGATGTATCCAGCGGAGACCTTATGGTCACTACAGAGCTCTTCGACCTTGAGACCTGTTCAGATAAATTCGACGAAGAAATCATGCTTTCTACAGAACACGTCCCGATTGAATTGTTTAAAGCTGACGAAGAAATTATGGTCACGAAAGGCCGCTCTACTCTTGACTCTTGATTAACATATGCATATCATTTTTTCCACCTCTCAGAAGCTGTCATATTCATTGGCATAATGATATTTTCATCTACCATAACACATCAATGTGCGGTGGGACAGTCGTATGCTTCGTGAGGTCCAACAGCAAGATGCTCTATGTCAGGGTCCTATGTTCGTCCAATCAATCTGACTGTTGAATCTTGCTACCTTGTTGACCTTGTCGTACGCGAAGTTGATTCTTGTACTGTACAAAGCACATCGATCTGCACAACACGAGACAAGTCTATCAAGCACAAGCTATACTTTTCTTGTCCTCCCACACCTTATGCATATATTGGTCAACGACACAGGGGAAAGTGGCAGAATGGTACTCGAATAAAGATAATCAGCCAAGTGCAATCATAATCATTCATCTGCTGACTAGGCGTATTGTCCAGAGGCATTCATGCGTGGTACCATATCTATTATACACACGCATTACCCATGGCAACAAAACTGTTTCTTGTGTTGCTGATGAATAAATTTGCAGAGCTTGCAGCAGCCACGGCGCACCGATTGTCCGGATTCAGGTATTTGCCGCTGTGCACCACCAACAAACTCCACTGGATTTTCCCAAATGCACAAGACATATGCATCATTGCCATGCCATTCGCTTGCATCAGGACTCTCGCTAAACACATGCCATTATACACAGCCTTACCAGGAGGTGCACCACGTCACGACATTTTTTAGATGGCCGCTCTGAAATCGCTACACTCTGTATTGCTTGTCAAATCAATGCATAAGATTTTGTATTGCTTTTACACGCCTCTACCTCGAGGCAGACCACCGGGCTTTTCGTAGGCCTTGAGCATCCTAGTGATGGTGTCATTTGCGAACGTTGTGGTTTGTGTCACCATTCTGACGACAATGACGGTAATCATTATGACGAAAAGACTACACTACCGCTGGTCGCGCAAATGTACACGCATATCTGACGCCATGACCCTCGCTGCGCTGATTCTCTTGCTGGTATTCTCTGCGCTTGTGTTGTGGACCACGAAAGCAGTCTTGGACGATGGCGGGAAAGGTGCATTATTGTCATCGACGCACTGGGCATTTTTTCTTTTCAACCTCATCTCTGGTGTCCTCCTGCTTCTGAGTAAATGTTGTGTCCTGCAGCTATTGCTCGAAGTCGAGACTGACACGTGGCGCAGAAAGTGGCTCAGAGTGATCATGTTTGCTCTTGCGTGCCAAATAGGCATAGCATTCGTATGCAACCTCTTCGCTTGTTATTTGCTCTATCCCGACGCATACTGGGCAATCACTTCCCCCAATGTACCGATCCCAGTGCCGCCATCAGGGACCCTGCCAAAATGTATGCCACGAAGGCTCTTCCTTCTTATTAACGGCATCGTATCGGTGTTCTTTGAGTGCTGCATCATGTATGCAGCAATCAGCATCGTGCAGCGGGTCAAGGCGACCACTTTACAACGTCTCGGACTGCTCTTCACATTTAGTTTGGGATTCTTGACCATGGGTGCTTCTGTGGTTACTACACTCGTTATGATGTCAGTGCAAGAAGTCCACGTCGGTGCAACTTTCAATGACACTCGTCACAACTATTCTTATGGGGTCATCTGGGCGGTCATTGAAGTGGAAATTGGGCTTTGCATAGGATCAATTCTGCCAATACGTTCGACTCTGATTGCTGGAGTCCGGGCGATTACAAAACTCGCAAAGCAAAGTTGGTGCGTAAGAGAAAGTGAAGGTTCAGCACAGAAACCGGCTCAATTCGACTCATATCCTGCTTTACCAGAGACATTCTCCCAGAATACTCATGACGTGGTGGATGAAGAGCTGATGGTTGCAAGTGATTTCAAGCTTGACACGACCAAACTTGACGATAAAATCACGCTCACGAAAACACACACTATTGACTGAACCCAGACATCCGACCAAAGTATCAAGGCCACGACTGACACTCTTGCCCGCCTGGTCCGACATACATCAGTCACTCACATTCTTGCATTTGACAATCGGAATGGTGGCTGGTCTTGTGACAAACGACAATTGACGGCTACAGAATTAAGAGTCTTCTCTGTAGCCAGAGTCTGATGGTGCGCAGCCTGTTGATATTTATCTGCCAAAGTCCGCACCGATAAGCAGAATTAGGCTCGGCTGGCGAGACCGTGCTCTGGCTTACAGCACAGTTGTGTTGCACAGCAGAACCAGCCTCCGGAGAAGAGCACTGCAATTGGTCATGAAGTTCTTCACAGTGTACGGGAACAATTTTGCAAGGCCCACGTGTATAGGTACTTCGATTTTTGAAGGTCGGGAGAATAAGCATGGATGGAAAGTCATTGCGTTCGTCCCAAGGAGGTGACGGTGACTGGGTTCCCGCGCTTTACTGTTTTTCGGTTTCAGTCGGATACAGAGCTTCCGGCCTGTAGGAGTGTTCGTGACAAACTTCCTGGTCTCAGAAGTGAGCTACGACGATCTGCGGAGAGCTACACCAAGGCGACGCTTCATCGCCCGTAAGTGATATGTCCTCAGCGGTCGTCATGGACAGGTCCAGGAGAGAATGCTCCGCGAATGGCATGGCATATGATTCAGACCTGTTGGTGCCCTTTCTAGGCTTCAAGCGTTATTGAGATGAGACTATACATAATTTGTCTCTCAATTGATCCCATGCATCAATCATCATGCGTATCCTTACGAGGCTGAAGCCTCTACCATATGCAGAATGTAAGTCTGACTGTCAAAGTCGAATTTTGTACTGAATAATCGTGATACAGCTGTTTATATGTGGAACTGCCCAAAGGTGACATAAATCGAAGCATCATGTCACTACAGTGTAATTTCTCGGTTGTCTTTTACGGAGGCTGGTTTTACGGACACAATGTACAATCTGGCGTAAGCTTAAGCTTCAGATTCAGATTTCAGATTTCAGATGTGAGATTAAGCCACGCGCTTGGCCGCATTCAGCTGGTTTCTCCACCAGAAACTGGCGTGCGCCCAAGAATCTTGGAATGCCAACAGAATGTATGAACCAAGGATCTGGCTTCTACTACAGATCATGCGCAGCCTTCCGCATGGTGCCCCTCTCTCTCAATATTTCGCTGTGCAACATGCATTTACGCCGGTACCAGTTCTACGGCTCCATGCGTAAAACGGTTCTGCTCTTCAATGATGCATTTTAAGACGTATAACAAGTCCCGGGTTCTTGGGACGAGCAGAATGCTGAGCGCTCGCTCGTTGGTGTGATTGGAGCAGCAGCAACGGCCCATGTCGCGATTCACGATCATCACGGTGATCCTTACCACGCTCACAGTGTTGGCAGTGATTATCATGGTCAAGAGATTACACTACCGCTGGTCGCGAAAATGCCTGCGCATATCTGACGCCACAACACTAGCTGCCTTACTTCTCTTGTTGGCATTTTATGCGCTTGTGATTATCACCACGAATGCAGTGCTGACCCATGGCGGAAAAGGTGCAGCACATGCAAGTTCTCGTTGGGCTTTTTTCGCCTTCAGTCTCATCTCCGGCGTCCTTGTACCTCTGAGTAAATGCAGTATCATACAACTTTTGCTCGAAGTCGAACCCGACGCGCACCGCAGAAAATGGCTTCAGGTGCTCATGGGCATCATTGCGTGCCAATTAGGCATAGCATTCATATGTAATACGGTCGGCTGTTATACACTCCTCCCAGATGGATACTGGGCCATCACCTCTCCCAATGTACCGATCCCAGTGCCACGACCGGGAACCTTGCCAAAGTGCATGCCACGAAGGCTATTTGTACTTATCAACGGCGTGGTGCTGGTGCTTTTTGAGTGCTGCATCTTGTATGCAGCAATAAGCATCACTCTTCGGGTCAAGGCGACGACGCTGCAGCGCATCAGTTTAATCTTCACCTTCAGTCTTGGACTCCTGACCATAGTTGCTTCTTTGTGTGCTACGCTTAATACATATAGCACTCAAGAAGTCAGTACCAAACATGACATTCGCAGTGCCTATTTTGAAGGAGTGCTCTGGAACGTCCTCGAGGTGGATATCGGGCTTTGTATAGGATCGATCCTGCCTATTCGCTCGGCTCTGATTTCCGGAATTCGGACCATCATAAATTTCGCGAAATGTAGTTGTGCAGGAAGACGACCACAGCAAATGCCAATCATCGTACCAGAAACGATCGTCCTTGATGCCTTGCATACAGACAAGCATGACAAATTCGATGAAGAAATTATGGTCACGACAAGATCCTTGAACCATAAAGACATGAAACCCCTCGAAGAACTTCTGCTCATGACAACGCGCTCTACTGAAAGGAGACCGAGAAAAGTGCCAGAAGGAATCGTGGTCTCAATCGGTCAATCTTCTGACTGACCCTTAATCGCACACTGCAAGCATTCAAAGTTCTTCCACTCTCAGCAGTGACATGCATCATAAGGATTGTGCATTTCATAAGGGTGCAATGCGTTGGCGGGCATTTCCTTATTGAATTCTAATTTGTCACTACGCTTCGAAATATACTCGTACCTCATCTTCCTTTTCGTTGTTACACCTCGGCAAAACGCTCTTTAGTGGATTGCTTCATAGATTGTACTTTGCTGACCCACTCGTTCTGCCATACTTTGTCCGCTTGCCTTGTTTTTGTTTCGAATTCGACCTTGCTGTGTTCTTTGGAGATGGGAAAGTGCATGGGCATTTCAATTGCTCTAAATGTATATATTCAGACATGCAATTGATTCCTCGAAGCCAAAGAAGCAACAGGTCCAGACAGCTCAATGCGATACGTTTTCAGAGACGAAGATTCAGCAAGTACTCCTGCAATCCAAAATGAAAGTTCATCTGACATGCTTGTTGCGGGTCTCTCACAAGAGACGTGGATTCAAAAACGTTCTTGTAGGAGAAATTCAAAAGTGGAGAGGGAAGCCAACAAGCACAATTTGATCAGATTCGGTAGATGCATGTCAATTTACAATACGTGATCGCTGTCGCTACACCAAAACCCAGATAAATGCGTCCATGTCATGATGTCTCACCAGAATGTGACTGTGCGCTGCGTGGTGTAGTCGTCTTTTTGCTAGACCAGGCTCTTGTATCCGCTCAAACTGCTCGTATCGGAAACGCCGTCTTCATCAATGAGATGATCGACTTCAGGCGGTTGTTTTCGCACGCCATTGAACTTGTTACGTGCTGGAGGGGGTGCCGGTCCTATCTGCGACGAAGACGAGGATGAGGTCACATTGGCCACTTTATCGCGCGACGGTAATTGAGGCGGCGCTTGTTGCAATTGTTGCTGGTCGTCATTGCCTTGTCCTTCCACCGTATCTCTACGCTTCGGCAGTGGTGGAGCAGCAGCAGCGGCAGCAGCAGGAAACGCGCCTGGCACGGACAAGAGTGACACTGGTTTGCGTGGTGGTATGGGCCGGTCCTGAAGACTGACAAAGTCTGGTTCTCCTTTAGACCGCCACGGATTCACCTGTCGATTAGGATTTAATCGTGTACCCGGAGGTGCCGTCAGTTCCGACTTGGATGATCGATGATGATCGAGCCACCATTTTCGCTCGTTTGTGCTTGGTGCAGGTACTAAGAAAGAATTAGTGGTCATCCTGAAGTAACCATTGAGGGTATTACAATCTTTTCCGATGACACTTTCCAGGTCTTGTTCAGACACGGACACAGAGTCTTCTATAGCTGCCTTTCTCATGCTGTACAATGCCCTTTCTATGCTTGCCTTTTTCAACTCGTCGATAATCTGTACTTCCGCTTCGTATGTGGCATAAACCGGTTTATGATCACTTAAGAGTAACGTCGGCGCGGAATTGTACAAGATCTGATGAATGCCCGACCCTTTTTTCAAGATGCGATCCGTCCATGCAGGAATTCTTTGCTTGTCCGAGGTATCGTACTCGTCAGTTCCATTGTCAAATTTATAAGTAGGTGCAAAAGTGATTTCCTTTTCTTGGAAATAATTGAAGACTTTGCCTTTCATCATTTCTTTATTCAACTGGTCGGCGGAATACAGTGCAGGCCAGTCCTTCGACTCAATACTGAGCTTGACCTCTTCAATTGGTAGACCTATACGATAATTGAAATCTCCTAACCAGATGACTGAATCGTGGTGATCCGAAATATTGCGGCCACGTTGAAACTTGAGACCATTCAAGATGGTACCAAAATCCTGGTTCCTCTCGGCATAGTTGGAGTGTCCTGCGGCAAAGTGGGCATTTATAAAGCACAGACGCGTGGCTCCATACTCCATACGTATAGCCACGCCTCCCTTGTTACCACTCATACCCTTCAATCCTGTTTTCTTGAGAGATCCTTCGACCATTTTGATGTTCTTGAGGCAATTCGACTTGACGAATACCATAAGCGCCGCACCGACCAATTGACCACTGCGCAATAAAACGTATTTGTCGTTGTTTTTCGGGTCAAGACATCTCAGAACTTTGTCGACCCAATTGCGCACCTTGACGGGATCCGCCGACATGATTTGAGCAGGTGTAAGCTCGACAATCTCTTGAAACCCAATTGCGTAAATGTCTGGCTCACGCTGCATATCTCGAGGACGCAACCAGTCATCGAGAGACTCTATACCTTCTTTGCCATTCAGATTATACGTGCCAGCAAAGATTCTGATTCTCTCTTCCGTAGACCATTCCGACTTGCGCTTCGCAGTTTCACTACTGACCCAGTCCGCGATCGGGTCAAATAGGATGACTGTTTTTTGATGGACCAATCTGCCCAACATGATGTCAATGACCTCTTGCTTGCCCTTATCCTGGAAATTATTAATGTACATTCGTGCAGCGGATTTAGTTGCGTCAGCAAGGGCACCCGCAAAGGACATCTTTCCCTTTCGTGTGAAGGACGTCTTAAGAGCACCAGTTCCTGCATAGATACGCGAAAGAGCATCGCCATTGTCGGCCCATAGCGTACTATGGCGCTCCCACAATGCGCCTGAAGGATGAATAGTCATGCTTCGCAAGACGTTCTCAAGATCGTTCTGCGAGATGATATTCTGAATCATATTCGTCCGATCGAGACAATCAAGACAATTGGTCCGAAAGACACCAGACTGAGTAGACACCGTCTCGCGATTTGCAAACAGGAAGAATCCATATTGACAAGATGAATTACGCAGATGTGGTTTAATTGTTGAAGCACCTTCGTAGCCGTTCTTGACCTCATGATGAAAGTCAAAGTCTGTGGACCTCAAAGACTGCCCAAAGTCGCTGGCTCTAATGGCATCTTGGTACAGTTTTGTCAGCGCTGCTTCGCCACTCGCGCTGCCGAGAAGATTTACAATATGTACACCATTACCATACTTTTCCAATAGATTTACAAAATGCTTTTCAAAGGCCGCTTGCGTTGCTGATGGAGATCGGGTCACCTCAACCTTGTGCTGGCCCATAAACCCAGAACTGATCTGCTCCCAAAATAAAGGAACTGACCCACGAACCTGACAGAACGAGGCAGTCCATGAGCTTGATGTCAACGCCGTTTCTGTCTCGACAAAGTTTGCCACATTTCCATCATCATCTATGCCTCTCGAATTGAATCGCGTACCTGCCCTTTTCGAGGATAGTCGCGAAATGAGTGTGAGTTGACCCTGCACGCCAGTGCCGATTGTGACATTCAGGGTCTCTGCAAAGCCTCTGATGATACTCGTCAAGAACCGCCCCGAGTCGAGTGCTTCTTTTCGTGCTGGAGGCATATTACTACGCATGAGTTCGAGAGAGCTTATCAGGTAATCGTTCCATAAGAATTGCCGATCGAGCACATCCGGATCATAATCCTCCTTGCATCTGGCCTGCAAGTTGAGGCTCACATCGTGATCACTCGAGAAATAAAATGAACCTTGACTCAACAACCGTCGCAGCTCTGCACATGGATGTTCGTGATCGGGCAAGCGTTCCGTGGATTCGTAAATATCTTCATGTCCAGCCTCGATGCTGTTGCCCGAAACATCGAAAAACTTGCTATCATAGCTATCACTATCGAGACAGTAAAACTCTACCGCGTGAATGCGTTGCACCGTTTCGCCTTCTCGCACTTTAGCGACAGGTGCACATCCTGTGACGACGCCAAGGAAGACATGATCTTGTAGACTGATGAGACCTAATGCACCATAGATTTTTTGCAGCTTCAACGGCCTGTAATTTGAAGTGTCGAATTCACTTGTCGGAATGAATTCTGCGATAGATCTGTGTTTCGCTGCTGGATCAGACTGAAAAGAAAAAGTCCAGGCGCCATTTGAGATAGCAAACGCCCTGGGGAAGTCGCGTTTGTATATCTGTAGAGGAGAGGACATGCAGAGGCAGGGTGTTTTGCCTTTCAGGGACCCAACGCAGCACTGTCCGGGAGTACAGTAAGAGATCTCAAGCTCAAGTAGATATGTAGTACGAGAGCAAGATGCCAAGTTGTGGTGGAGTATTTCCACAACCCGAACAATGCAACTCGCTCACATCGGACATGCTGGAAAGGACATTTTGACGAGTTAATTTCTACATGTAGCACACGGCCTTCCTATATATACATACGGCAACACGCTAGCAGCTTCACACAGCCAGTGTACCGTATCGAAATTTCAGGACCCTTTTCGGTATCCATCAATCCATGTAGCACTCCCTTTGTTCTGCGCAGCACTTCGTCGTGACCAGACCAAGCCTGGCTCGATGGCCACGATGATCACTAGCTGCAACGTCGTGAAGCCAAGCCCGGTGCTATAGTCAGTAGCATTCAAGCCAAATCTTCAGTAGCGTCAGGGCCAATCTTAAGTGTCTCCACTCGAACGATGATAGTACTGCGGCCATTTGACAGATTGCCCCCGAATACAGTCATGGCATCATTCTAGCTCATCCTTTATAGCTCTCCACTCCCCGATCAGGCCCTGTATTGTGCTGGGTCCAGCCATCTCCTGAACATTGATCATACCACGTTCTATGAGTTTCAACGCGTTCCCAACGTCCTTTCTATCTTTGGCCTGAGGGCAGGACACAAGTGTCCGAAGGATTCTAAGGATCGGCAGACATAGTGTTCGGTCGCCATTGGTGGAATCGATGAACCTCTCCGAGATGAATTTTATCATGACATTGACATGTGGCTCAACGACGTCGAATCGCGTTGAATCTGCGCCTTCAGTGACGACAGTCGTAAAGAGATGAAGCGTGCTGCAAGGGGTTAAGAGTGCCTGGGTTGAGCGATGTGGCACAAAGCATGGCGTCTCATACTCCATGGGTACCTTGTATTCCATAATCTCCTCCTTGATCTGCGGCGTAGCTGACAAGGCGAAAGCGAGTAGATCTTGAAAGCACGATAGATGAAATGCCAGAACACGACTGCTTCCAATCGCAGCAGCCTGACCCGTCCAGCCAAAGAGTGTTGAGAAGGTATTCATGAACTTTCCAAGCTGTGTTGAAATAATGTGCTGTTTGGCACTCGTGCAGCGGAATGCCCAGTCGAGAAATTTGGTTGAACTTGCGCGGATTGATGGAGAGATATGTGTCATGGCGCTCGATATATACAATAACAGAATATCCAAGTAAGAATCTAGTGCTTGTGATGGGACTTTCGAAAGCACAGTGTCGAGTAGTTCGAGTAACATCGTTCGAACTGAAGTGGTATCGTCAATCATCAGAGGAAAAAGGGCCTTTGTGAGTGGTGTGATGATGGTTGATAAATGCGGAGGATGTGAGACTAGATATCTTGTCATTTGTTGCAGAGCGTCCTTTCTTGTGTCGCCACTTTTATGAGAAAGAAGCGCAGTATAGTGCTGCAATGACTGTGCTTCTTTGATTGACGCATCCTGTGTCACAGACTGTTTGGGAAGGACAACGGCTTTACTGCGAAAGGAAGTCTCTGTATGGTTCGCTGGAAGTGGCTTTGATTTTCCAACCTTCAGCTTAGTTTTGGCGAAATCCTTCCTCTTCTCCCTAACGGACTTGGAGACTTTTGCCATTGCCCAGTCTATCCTAAGCAGGACATTCTGTCTAATTGTGTGTGTGTGTGTATGCAAGGTGAAATTTGTAGATTCTAGAATTTCGTGTGCAATTTCGTGTGGCTCGCATGTGTTGCTGCTCTGGGCAAACTGTTTCTTCTGATTCGCAAGCAAAGAAACAAAAATTTTTTTTTGGTCCAAGTTATTTACGCAAGTCTATCAACTCTTTCTCCTTTAGTCACTCGCCGGAGTCTGAGCTAAACAGACTAGCCAGAAGGACCGGTTCTTCTACAGATCTATCATCTTCCTATCTCCCATAAGATGCAAAGTTTTGAAGGGAATCTACATACCATTGAGTATACGTGAGCTTTCAATAAAAGTTTTCTTGCTTTCTCTCAATTACAATGTCTCTCTCTGAACCATAGTGACGGTCTACGGCCTGTCATAGTAATCAATCTCATTAACTCTCTATCAATCAGTGCAGCATTTCAGCAGATATCATATACCTCGTTCTTATGTGCCTGCAGGCCAATTGAGTATTATACCTTAGGCAATCTGCCATTGACCGAGTAAACTCTTGCATGTGATCCCGATGGTACTTGGGCCATAAGTTCCGACACTGGAAAACCCGAGAAGAGAAGCAAAATAAAGGTACAACAGTAGTTGGCAGCAAACACCTCTTCGACTATGCTGCTACACACCACACCATACATCTATGAACTCAGGTCTGGAAGCTAGCAGCGAACTATGCAAACAACCACTATACTGTTCTCGGTCTATTCCGCAATCATATGTCGAGAATATCCAACCTCCCTATTGTGTACTTTTTAGGTCGTGGCGGACAATTTCCTGAGCCAAGTGTTCTTAACATGACGTGAGGACCACGTGGCAAATCACGAGTGTCACAATATCGTAGCCTTCGCTTTATGCATGTCTTGTAGCTTGAAGATATACTGTCTTGCTTGCCAAAAGTTGTGATTAAATATCTGTTGCTGCTATATTCAATAGACCAAGTGCCTCACAAACGAATTACTGTGTCGCTTGAAACCAATTTGCTTTCTGGCATTAGAGACATCTGTGGTGAACGACAGACATGCGTTCGTCGCGATTTACCATCCTTCGGGACCAAGTGGACGGTCTTTCAAATAGTTTCTTAATCTTATCATTGCTTCTTCTTCTGTGATGTCGACACGCTCCATTCTGTATTCCACCAGAAGCTCCATCAGCTCTTTCATCACCTTGATATGCGCCTTAGACTCTTGCAGTAGCGGCCTGATTTTCTTCCCATCGATGAATGGCATAAAACTCCAGGCGGTATCTAACCCTAAAGCAGTGATCTGGTCCATGAGCTCGATAAGTTCTTCGATCGTCATCGTACTCTCAGGCGATAAATGAGAGACGAATAGTGCGAGCTTCCAATCTTTCTTCAAGACGCGAACCATTTTCCCGAGTTCCAAAGCACTCGAATCCTTGTTCAGTGTAACCTCGCGTGGAGGAAACACTGCTCTCACAAGTGTCTCGAGTGCCCCGGTCAACTTGAGTGTGTTGCGAATCATGACACAGCCGAGTGGCTCTAATACGCCAGGCTTTTTTGGTACTTCTGCCATTTCGAAGCGATATGGTAACATCGCAATAATCAAGCATAAGCGTCCATCAGTATAGTCGATTAGATGAGCCTTCAGGGCATTTGATTCCTTCAGTATCTTGAATGCATGCTCGACAATAGAAAAGTCAAACCATGGAACCACAGCATCAGGTTCAAGATCCATAAATACAGTATGGTACAGACCCTGAGAATACAGAGCTCGGATGGCTCTCTCAGGATCAACGCCCTTCATCATTTTCCAAACCTCAATTCCCACTCGCTCCTTCACCACTTTTTCTTTCAGCGCACGTCTGACGTCCAACTCCTTCATTTCAGCAAAGGTGGCTTCGTCAATGTTGAAGCCGAATTGCGAGGTGAAACGAATGCATCTCAACATTCGTAACGGATCGTCAAGGAAGGTCTTCTTCGGAGCAAGTGGTGTCTTTAGTAGACCTTGTTGCAAATCGTACAATCCTTGCTCTGTCGGGTCTTCTACCGCCATATCATGAATATTGTAGTATAGTGCATTCATGGTACAGTCTCTACGCTCGGCGTCTTGCTGCAAAGTACCGACGCCCACCACGTCAGGAGTGCGCGAATCAAGCGATCCATATTCCTCTGTTCTCAATTGAACAAAATCCAAATCCAATGACAAGAATTTGCTCGTTGCGGTATCTAAATGCTTCGACTTTTCTGGATTCGCAAGAATTTTGGAAACTGTGCCCTGTTTCAGATCGGGATGCTGAGACGCCAAGTATGCAGCAAATTCCACTGCAAAGGTGTGTCCAGATAAGGATGAGACCACAATATCTATGTCGTGCGACTGTTTCTGAAGAATTTTGTCACGAACCCAGCCGCCTGCATAACGAACAACGACATTAGGATCAGAGAAGGCAGCTTTACTACATGCCTCTCGTAAAAGAGTCGTCAACTGTGATTCCTCATCGGTCAAACCTATATATGGCTTCGTCGAGGATGTCGGGTGTTCTGGCGTCGACATGATAGGAGAGCCAGAACAAGATCTTTTCATGAATAGTCTGCTTTGTATGATTCGATAAAGCCCCTTTTTCATGCACTCAAAGTAATGCCGAGTGCAAGTTGAAAATGTTCTAAATTTTCACGAACTGACAAGGCCAGATATTGTCGGGCTGATTTTAGCTTGTGGTCTGTGACGATCTACAATATCTGAAGAAGGTGATTAGCTGGGCTACAAAATTACCCAAGCTCTGATCGATGAGATATCCTCTTAATCAGTCCTGCAGATCTGCCGCTTTGCTACTGTTTGACGTTCATCGTTTCTTGAATTTGCAGAACTACAAAACCGGCGATACTCATTCTTCTTAACAGCTGGCAAAATCACGATATTACGCCCTGACCTGCAAATCGATAAGCGCACAGCGACTGCAGATGCAGTGGAACAAATGCATGCGATGTACAGAAAATAAACTGAAATCTGCTTGTAAATATATGTTATAATTTTGCTCGAAATCATGTTGGTTTCATGGTATAGTCGGTTAGTACATCTCCTTTACACGGAGAAGATCCCCGGTTCGATCCCGGGTGAAATCATTTTGTATCGTGCACGTATCAGTTGCGCAAGATTTTAAATTGCTTGCTATAAATGTACATGTCCTTGTCCTTCCTGCCTGTCTATCTCCATGAACGAATGAAGGAGGACAGTGTCTGATTCGTTTTTGTTCGCAGCCCATTTAGTTTCAAAATTCAGGATTGTGACAATGGCTAAAGGCGGATGAACTGGCGTTGAGTCACCTTATCAATGATATGTTCACTAATTCTACCAGAGCTGCTATATATTGCTGTCCGAGCGGCTTTGCTTGGTTTCCTTTCATACGTCCGTATTCATTACGCTGAATGACTCTGAGAAAATAGCCAGGGGCATCGGAATGCCAATCGTCGTGGCATCAGAAGTAACATCGCTGGTTGTGTCTATCACAACTAGAGTGTCAGGCGAGTCATCCTTGTCCGGATGATCGGGGTCGAAGACTAATTCTTCACTGGTGGAACTGGATCAAGATCAAGGATCTGTGAATTATACGCTTGAGTAGCCAGGGCTGTATTCAACATCTTTACATGCTGTGCAGACTCGTAAGGTACATTCTTAGTCTGCGCGTCGAGGAGTTTTCGATGTTTTCAGTAGTGTTCTCCGGAATGGCCACGAAAGAGGGAAGGATTGTCATCTCCACACCGTGTGAACTGATGATGGACGGATCAGCTTACGATAACTCGACACATCCGTCCATCATGGTTTGTACACCTTTTCACCGGCTGCGGTGCTCATATCAGAGTTTCCCGATGCTTTGTCAACATGTCGATGTATCCTCGAGCGCAGGGACTATCAAAGTCAAAATGCATTTACAACAAAAACGAATCCTCTCAAAATGTACATACAGCGTTCATACCATATAAACGGACATAGCAAAAGAAACTCAACAAAACAGGGATTGGATACGCGTCAAGGAGTAATGAATCTACAATTTATGTACTGAAATAAAGGATGTTTTATCTTGATCGTCAAGAGCGGTGAGAAACTGTGATTTCATGATGAAAGGACATCCTCCAACATGACGCCTTACTGCAAGATGAGTCGTATAAAATCAGACTCAAGACCAAGACTGATCTGCCAAACTCATTGATTTCCCAATGTGATAAGGAGCGAAGGAACACAGGAGGAGAATTTCAGCACTAGAACGAAGGGCTGAAGCCCAAAGACCTTTCGCTTCTGTACTGCAAGCTTTGAGCATAATCCTGTGTTTCGTCATAACATGATCAATGTTCTCCGCAATCACATACACCCTACGGCCGCCGTGGAATATCGTCACTTGGAATGTCGTATTCTTCATACTCGTCATCATTTCCATACTGATATTCGTGGTCAAGGCCACAAGGACAAGAATGTAGACTTTCACTATCACTAGGGTAGTCATCACTCTCGTCCTCGTAGTCACTTCCCAAAAAAATGTCTCGAAACATAAGCGCATCCAACTCAGACTCATTCTGCATAAACCGAAGTATTTCGTTGAGATGAGAGGCGTAGTCCCTTCTTCTAGCTCTTCGCTCTGCCATGTCTTTAATCGTCTTGTCAAATGTGTATGTTTTTCCATCGATTGTGTGCGAATAAAAGCTGTTTGCAGGAAATTAGTAAAGAAGTTGGTATCGTATGATGAGCTAACCTTACCATGAATCTGCGAACGGACAAAATGGTTCACCAATGTTTAAACTCCTGGTCAGATACCTATAGCCTGCATCAGCTACTATCTGCGACAATCTGAATAAGCTTACCTGCACGTGATGACTGATAACCGATTCTTGTATTCTCTGACTGTTTGGTCCTTCCTGGGTCCTGCCTTGAAGAAGGTGGAAGAAGGTGTAATGAAATTAGACGGCTCTCGACAGACTGGGCATTGTCTATATGCTCCACTGTCTACTGTCGGCTGACTTTCTTTGTCTTCAGGTTGTCTCCATTTTTTGATACATGACAAACAGAAGGGGTGTGAGCAATTCTCTATTTCCCCTGTTAGCCTATTCTTTTCGGGATTCAATAACATCGCTTTTGGGATTCACCTAGTAAGCCATACGTATGAGGGAAGTCCAAACATATCGCGCATTTCTCCTTTTCTTTATCGTGTTCAAAGGGCCCTTGTGGATTATTGGAATCTTGTCCCTGTGAGGCCAGCTGTGCACTCTCAGGATGTGTAAACCAACATTCTGATCCCCTATGACAATATCCCGCAAGGAAGAATTTACACGGTATTGCTGAGGAATGCGGGAGTCTTGTAGGGTTTTGCATATGTGCCTCTTCGTATTCTGAGATAAGAGTTGAGAAGCTCGTATAAGGAAGGTTTGAGTCTGTCCCAGAGAATATAAATGTTTGAGTAAGTCATGAAATGCGGGATAGTATACGCGAATACTAAACAGCCTGATTGACATGCGACGTCCATGCGTAATCAACACGTGTGACTTTTTGTCTGCATCAAGAATCTTGTCTCTTCAGACAGTCCTTATCCCGTCGTTTTTCGACCACAATATAATGAGTGACTCTACATTTCTTAACGATTTGCTACATCGATGTGAGAAGCATTTAGTTCTCACTAGCTTGTCTCAAAATTCAATCACTCAATTCACTGGTAACAATGCCTTTTCAAATCTTACTTGGTTCTCGCTTCTCTCGTATCTAAGAAAGATGGTCTGCGTGTGCAGCCCCACGCGACCGCAATCCCCCCAAGTGTTGGGGGATAATGCATCATTCAGTAGATCCACAACAACGCAACTCTTGAGAATTGTTCAAACTGTGCAAAAGTGTTCGTAACGATAGTCTACAGCATCAAAGTTTCTATGACAATGTCCGCTGGACCAACAGATATATGGTCAATAAAGATGATTTCACCCGGGTTCGAACCGGAGACCTCTCGCGTGTGAAGCGAGTGTAATAACCAACTATACCATGAAACCATGATGATTTATTTCAATTGCGAAAGTTGAGAACATATACTGTCTAACATGCGACATTACAAACAAACTTGATACTTGCACTCAATACAATACTTAACAAAGTACCTGGTCCGACACTATTTAGACTGAGTCCAATTGATGCAGGAGCAAGACGTCTAGACCTTCTTGATTGATTCCTGGTGTGTAAGACATGTCACAGAAGCTGAGGTGCCTGTCATTGCTGCAGACTGCTGCGGCACTTAAAACCGGAATCAATCCTCGATTAGCTTTAGCTTTATTGTACAACACTCCACAATTTTCTAGATTCTGTAGAGCTGAAATCTTAATGAAAAGGACGAGAGACAGGAGCCTAACTTGCAATTGGTGGCCATGCTGCAGACAGACGGATCTAGCCTGTGTGACTTTGCAAAGACGGAATCAAGCTGGAATCATCTGTAGCATGACCATAACTGCCGAGATAATGCCGTTCAGGAAAGTCTTAACGGTACAACAATACAGCAAAGCAGGTGAGAATTGTCACAGAAAGTGGAAGCTTCCACTTTCGGCGTGATGAGCAGCAAGCAGCGAGCTTCGCAGCGATTTTGATTGGAAGCGGAAAGTTCTGAAAGGAGATTTTTGTCTAGAATCGGTCGAGAAACCGGTTGGCTGCGGCATCCCACAAAACTCCTTTCGTTGTAAACACAAGCAGTTGAGATACTATTTGACCCACAGCGTCCCTCTTTCTTTAGCCAGAAAAACGTTTTCTTCTCCCTACTTCTGCGCCTAGAGCTTCTCCTTATTCTTTTTGAACCGAGTGTCGATCGCACGCTTCAATCAAACATTCTCTTTCTCGACCCCATCACAACAAAGCACTTATCGAGTTCATTAAGCCATGTGGTACGCTTTCCCTTTCTGATTATTTATCCAGCACGACTAAGTTTGGCGCAGTGGAATTTTTGGTTACATGAACTACTTGGTGGAAAGGGACAGAAATTTCATCATTAAGATTATGCTGGCTGGCCTTTCTCGACTTGAGTATCGCGGCTACGATTCCGCTGGTATGGCGCTCGACGGTGATGAAGACGGCGAAGTGATGCTTTTCAAGCAGGTCGGCAAAGTCAAGGAGCTCGAGAAATTGATTGAAGAGCAGGCGCCTGATCTCACGAAAGAATTTATGCATTCAGTGTCCATTTCACACACACGTTGGGCAACTCACGGAAAACCAAGTCCCATCAATTGCCATCCCCACAGGTATACGGCTGACTGTAGCGTTTCAAAATTTATGAGCCTAACATATCTAGATCTGATGTGACAAATGAGTTCACTATTGTACACAACGGAATTATTACCAACTATGCTGCGCTGCGAACGTTCCTGCAAAGGGCAGGATTTGAATTTGAGTCAGAGACTGATACCGAAGTTGTTGCCAAGCTTTGCAAATATGTCTTTGATTCCAATCCGCACAGCGATTTTACGCAACTTGCGAAACTCGTGGTCAAGGAACTTGAGGGCGCTTTCGCCCTTTTGATCAAATCAGTACACTTCCCTGATGAATTGATAGCAACAAGACAAGGCTCGCCGTTACTGATTGGAGTCAAGACTGAAAAGGCACTCAAGACTGATTTTGTCGACGTTGAATATGCCACTCAGAAGAACACTCAACTACCGTTAGCATCAGGTAAGGCGAAAGCCTCCGCGTTACTCAGTATACCAGGCTTGGCCGATCGGCTGGGCGGCATGGATCTGAGAAAGTCACAGTCACGAGCATTTCTTTCTGATGAAGGTGTACCGATGCCAACAGAATTCTTTTTCGCTTCTGATGCTTCCGCGATCGTTGAGTACACGAAAAGAGTACTGTACCTCGAAGATGAAGATGTCGCCCATATTCATGACGGAGAGCTGCACATTCATCGTCTGAAGCATGTCCAAGGAGCAAGTAGTATACGCTCTATTCAAACGCTTGAGATCGAACTAGCCAACATCATGAAGGGCAACTTCGACCACTTCATGGCCAAGGAGATATTTGAGCAGCCAGAAAGTACAGTCAACACTATGCGAGGACGAGTCGATTTCGCTAATGGACTCGTCACCCTTGGTGGACTTAACGTATTCTTACCGACCATCCGACGGTGTCGGAGAATGATTTTTGTGGCTTGTGGAACCTCATATCACTCTGCATTGGCCACCAGAGCAATCTTCGAAGAGTTAACGGAGATCCCGATATCAGTCGAGTTAGCTTCGGATTTCTTGGATCGAAAGACGCCAATCTTCCGAGACGATACCTGTGTTTTCGTCTCTCAATCTGGTGAAACCGCTGATACATTGCGAGCTCTGGAATACTGCTTAGAACGTGGAGCACTTACAGTCGGTGTAGTCAATTCTGTAGGATCGAGTATCTCGAGAATTACAGACTGTGGAGTGCACATCAACGCCGGTCCTGAGATTGGAGTTGCATCGACGAAGGCTTACACCTCGCAGTACATCGTGATGATCATGATGGCGCTTGTGCTTTCAGAAGACCGTGTTTCCAAGCTCGCAAGACGACAGGAGATCATCAAAGGTTTGGAACTGATCCCAAAACAAATTGAGTCAGTCTTACAACAAGACAAGCACATTGCTGACATCTGTACCACCTTACATGGATCGAAATCAATCTTGGTCTTAGGACGTGGTTATCAACACGCTACCAGTCTCGAAGGAGCACTAAAAATCAAGGAGATATCGTACATTCATTGCGAAGGTATTCTCGCAGGAGAGTTGAAGCACGGCACCTTGGCACTCATTGATGAAGACTTAAAATGCATCTTGTTTGCAATGCGAGATGAGCTCTACCCGAAAACTACTTCAGCCCTGCAACAAGTGCTCGCCCGTGGAGGCAAGCCCATCATCATATGCAACGAGGGAGATGAAGACTTCAAGACAGGCATGTATGATGGTAAGCCTATCGTATCCATTGCCATACCGGAGACAGTCGATTGTCTTGCAGGGCTCTTGGCGGTGATTCCAATGCAGCTCATGTCGTACCATCTGGCAAGTCTGGCTGGCTTCGATGTAGATTTCCCGCGTAACTTGGCCAAGAGTGTGACCGTCGAATAGATTGTGATGATTTGTACCGATGGGCGAGCATTTTCGTAGTATTTTCTTCTGTAACCAGCAATCAGTCGGGCCGGTGCAAGCTTTCACATTCGTTCTCGGGGTTTCCGAGATAAAAACCTAGACACAAGATCGCGGTTCAATCACCGGACAATTTCACTCTTGACAGATTTGCTTGACTTCTTTTCTCCTTCCGTCCTATTCCCTTGTCCGCCATCCATCACGCCGAGACAATGTCGCCCTCTGTAGCGCAAAAGTCTGGCACATACTCCAGTCAACAAGCGATCAATGATGAACACGCCTATGCGGCAAACAACTACCATCCTTTGCCAATCGTTATCGCCAAGGGTGAGGGTCCACTTGTCTACGACCCAGAGGGCAAAGAATACCTTGACTTTTTGTCCGCCTATAGCGCTGTGAATCAAGGACACTGTCATCCAAAGATCATTGATGCTTTGATTTCTCAAGCCTCAAAGTTGACGCTGAGTTCACGCGCATTCTACAACGATGTCTTTCCTCAATTTGCGAAATTCGTCACGGAGTTCTTTGGCTATGAGTCTGTTTTACCAATGTGAGTAAACTCGGCTGAATGTACCATGAATTGTGCTCATCAAATTGCAGGAATACTGGCGCTGAAGCTGTGGAAACGGCAATCAAGATGGCACGTAGATGGGGATACATGAAGAAACACATACCTGCCAATCAGGCAATCGTACTATCTTGCACCAACAATTTCCATGGCAGAACGATGGGTATTGTGTCCATGTCTACTGATCCAGATTGTAAAGACAACTTTGGTCCTTTTTTACCTGCCGTGGGCCCGTCGTGCCCCGTCAATAAATCCTCCATTCAGTATGGAAACATTCAAGATTTAGAATTGGCATTCAAGACTCATGGCGATCGAATTGCTGGGTTTTTGGTGGAACCTATTCAAGGTGAAGCTGGCGTAGTCGTGCCTCCGGCAGATTATCTACCGAAAGTCCGTGAACTGTGTACGAAATACAACGTGCTCTTCATCGCAGATGAAATACAGACTGGTATTGCGCGTACGGGCAAAATGTTATGTGTGGAACACTCCAAGGTAAAACCGGATGCAGTTTTGCTTGGTAAAGCCATCAGTGGAGGAGTGTATCCCGTCAGTTGCGTATTATCGAGTCACGAAATCATGAGTTGCTTTGAACCTGGCAGTCATGGTTCCACTTACGGCGGTAATCCACTCGGTTCTGCTGTAGCAATTGCAGCATTGCAAGTTGTCAGGGATGAGAAGATGGTGGAACGCGCACAGTCCTTGGGGGAGACCTTCAGGCATGGCATTGAAGAGTTGAACGATCCACTCATTGAGCTTGTGCGCGGCAAGGGACTTCTCAATGCGATCGTCATTGATGAGAGCAAAACGAATGGCAGGACTGCATGGGATCTATGTCTATTGTTGAAGCACAAAGGACTTCTTGCAAAGCCGACTCACGGCAACATTGTCCGTCTGAGTCCCCCAATCTGTATCACTGAAGAACAGCTGAAGAAGGGTATTACCATTATCGGTCAGGCTTTGAAAGAACTTCCTACGCTTGATGTTTCGTCCTTGGACGTGATTCATGCTTCAGAAGAAGCTCATCAGAATGCACCTGTGGATACATAAACTTTGTAAGGTATACTTGCCTGTAAAAAAAAAGATCAAAAAAACTTTTGGTCCGTTTAGTAGTATGTCGTCATTGGTGGCCGAGTAGATTTTGAATTTGGCGAATCTTCAGAAGGCATCTCTGACGATGCTTATGCAATCACTTCGACTAAGTGGGAACCTTCTTTGTCCACGCCTTTTGCTCAGACGACAGTCCTGCTTGATTATGCCGAAACGAAGTCTTTCGAGTGATGTACCGCTGAGGCGGTCGACGCGTGGTAGCACTGCTAGAGAAATCAAGGATGAAAGTTCCACAGACACTGAATTGACGGAAACGCCGCGTAAGAAAGCAAAGACGCCGAATGGGTCCATAAAGAAAGAGCCCAAGTCTGCGGCTGTGAAGCGCGAGCCAGAAGACGCGAATGATGATGTGGTCTCACCGCGCACGAAGAAACAATCGCGAAAAGTAAAGCAGGAAAAAACGGAAACCACATCGGAAGAGGAAGAATTGAAACCTCTCTCGCCGGAAAAGAAGCACAAGAACAAGGAAAAATCAGCTGCCGACTTGGCTGCACAAAAACTGAAAAAGCTAACGAGTTTCGTCTCATCACCATACCCAAACTTCCCGCACCCAACGGCGGAAGAATGTCGCAAAGTAGTTGATTTGTTATCAAAACTGCATGGCCCTGCTGTACGTCCGAATGGGAAACCGATCGATGATAAATCAGCCGGTGCTGCGTGCGGACAAGTACCTTCCGTGATTGATGCGCTCATTCGTACGGTGCTATCACAAAACACGACATCCAAAAATTCAACGGCGGCAAAGGCGAATCTCGATGAGACGTTTGGCAAGGGAAATTGGAAGGCAATGAGCGAGGCTTCACCCGCGGACCTCGAGGACGCGATACGGGTCGGAGGCTTGGCGCCCTCCAAGACGGCAACAATCAAGACGATTCTTGCAACGGCATATGACAAGTACGGAGAGTATTCACTCGATCACCTGCACGGCGTGTCAAATGAAGAAGCAATGGCCGAATTAATTTCATTCAAGGGCGTGGGACCGAAAACCGCTTCTTGCGTGTTGTTGTTTTGCATGGCGCGTGACTCGTTTGCCGTCGATACGCACGTCTTTCGACTCGCCAAGTCGCTCAATTGGGTGCCGAAAACTGCGGGTCGAGAGGAGACGTACGGACACTTGGACATTAAGATTCCCGCAGAGTACAAGTATCCGCTGCATTCCCTCCTCATTACACACGGAAAACGGTGTGGTCGATGCAGTGCGCACCGCAAAGCCGGGTTGTTGCCTGCTTCCGAGTGTCCTTTGATTGGCATCTCCAAGACAATGAAAGAATCAGACTTGCAGCCTGATGATGAGAAGAAGGAGGAAGGAGAGGAAGAAGAAGAAGAAGAGAAAGAAGAGCTTGACCATGAGAGAAGGGAAGACGACAAGGATGACGCGGTCGTGACACAGCCAGCAGTCCCTGAAGAATTGAAATCTACCATGGCTAAATTACAAAATGGCGCTGAAGCCAAGGGCGAAGATGGTATGGCTATCGCATAATTGCAATGATGATTCTATCCAACCATGGTTCGTTTGCGGCCACGTAGACGCACACCTTCCAGTCTTTTGAGGATGGTTGCTGCATGCCGCTTATGTTGCGCGTATGAATCAAGGATTGCCTGGAAGAGGTGTTGCGAAGACGGATGGGTCGCGAGGAATGCGCGTTCCAGGACGTACAAGTCGACGGCTTGATCTTCTTGTGAAAGGGTGACTGTGCCTAGTCCTAAATCAATGACGACTGCACGCTCGTCTAGTGTCCATAGTATATTCGACGTAGTCAAATCTCCGTGCACGCATTCCGCATCATGCATAAGTGCAATTTGCCGTCCTACAGCGTGCATCACCTTGATCAACGTCGCTTCTCCTGCTCGCGTAGTTGTATTTTGCTGCAAGAAATCATGTAGACTCATGCCCTCGATGAATTCCATCCACAAATCGCCTCGCTGAACATCGATAAACATGACGGCAGGCACAGAAACGCCGCATTTGCGTAATTTCTGCAAGAGACGCGATTCAGCCAAGATGCGATGCGTCGTCAGGCGTTTGTCCAGGACTGGATGGCGATACGCTTTCGGCGGCCTGTGTTTTCGGAGACACGGTTGATCGGGCGACAAGAGATGAGATCTGTAAGCAAGTGCCTCGGCGCCTTGCTTGATGAGTATCTCATTTGGTACACGATGCTCCGTCCTCGTCTCTGCCATTGCATAGGTCGACCTCGATATCGTGGCTTTCAGAATGTCTTTTTGCTTTGAATGTCTACAGTATGAAATTTCATGCGGCACATCTAAGCGCCAAAGATGCGGAGCCGCATCACAGGAACTTTCTTGCTGCTTTCAGGATGCATCCATCGCAAGGCAGCTGGACTCGCGTGACGAGTTTTTGAGAAAAGGCAACGTGAGGTCTATTCAGGCTTGACGTACTGCAAGATCAAGAAGAACGTACACTAGAGGCTTAGGGCTGAAATGCTCATGCTACGCTTGACAAAGATGCTTACGGATTATGCAGCACGTGTCGCACACATTTTCCACTTGCAATCAAAAGTCTCTCTGCCTTTGCTTGTGACCAACCTTGTCTTGGTGACACGCACCTAAGGAGTACCGTTATATCACGTTTGAGGCATGGAACAGATTCTGCGTCTCAAGTAAAGCCTGCAAGCTTCAACCTTCTGTTCTGAAAGAGGCTACTCTTTGCACAAGACTGAAGCTTCCTGAAAATGATCAGGCCAAGCCAGCGAGTGGTCAGTCATTGTCACTCGCTCAGCACCTCTTCCCCGAAACTCTCCAAGTCTCTGACAAACATACGCACGAGGCACTGCTTTCAGAGCAAGGGTTACCATGAGACTTGTACAGCAGCAACATTTGTTTCACGCAGAATGGAAGGAAACAAGAAAAGTGCCACCAAATTCAGCCAACAGCCACAATCACGGCTGCTCCACGCGTTGAAACGTCCAGCTTCTGCGATTTGCTTCCCCTGCAAGAGACTCAACGCTCTTCCTCAACGATCCTGCTCTTCTGCTGCTCACAAGATGTGTCAAGAAGCTACGCAACCAAGAAATGTCTTGCCCGTCAACGTCATTCCCAGGTAGATCTTCTTCTTATGCCAGAAGTTCTAAGGAAAACACTGACTCTCTTAGACATTACGATGTGCACTATACTAACGTGGACATGTCTGGATTCATCTTCAAGGGAGACATTACGGTCATCCTAGATGTAGAGGAAGACAGTACGTCGATCACCCTGAACTGCGCTGAGCAGGAAATTCACTCTGCAACCATTGCTGGTCAGGATGCCAGCGAGATATCGTACGACAAGGATGAAGCTCGTGCAACGCTCAAATTTTCTTCCCCAATTGCCAAGACTAACGGCGCTAAGCTGCGAATGATCTTCAGCGGAACCATCAACGACTCCATGGCTGGATTCTACAGATCATCCTACATTAACCAGAAAACTGGAGAGAAGCAGTTCTTGGCAACCACTCAGATGGAAGCTACGGACTGCCGAAAAGCCTTCCCATGCTGGGATGAACCGGCACTTAAAGCTACGTTCGGACTCACCATTACCGCTGACGAAAAGTACACAGTCTTGTCCAATATGGATGTCAAGTCGGAAAAAGTCGAGAGCGGTAAGAAAACAGTTGTATTCAACGATTCACCTAAAATGTCAACATACCTGGTAGCCTGGGTCATTGGTGAGCTTGAATATATCGAGACTCACACCCCCGGCACACACATGTCAAAGATTCCAGTTCGAGTTTACAGTACACCGGGTTTGTCCCAGCAGGGCAAGTTCTCCTTGGATCTCGCTGCAGAGACCCTCGAGTTCTTCTCAAAGACATTTGGTATCGCATATCCACTTCCAAAGATGGACATGGTTGCTATTCCCGATTTTGCCGCCGGCGCCATGGAGAATTGGGGTCTAGTCACATATCGTGTCGTGGACCTGTTATATGATGAAAAGACTTCTGGTGCAAATGTCAAGGAAAGAGTTGCGGAAGTTGTGCAGCACGAGCTTGCGCATCAATGGTTTGGCAATCTAGTTACCATGGATTGGTGGGAAGGTCTCTGGCTCAATGAAGGTTTCGCGACTTGGATGTCCTGGTACTCTGCTAATCACTTCTATCCTCACTGGCAGGTATGGGACAAATATGTTACCGACAACTTCCAGTCGGCGCTTAAGCTTGATGGGCTTAGATCCTCTCATCCAATTGAAGTACCCGTCCAGACAGCTGAAGATATCAATCAAATTTTCGATGCCATTTCCTATAGTAAAGGCAGTTGTGTGATCAGGATGATATCAAAGTACCTAGGTGAGGACGTTTTTTTGGCTGGCATTCGACGATATCTGAAAAAGCATGCTTATGGCAACACCAAAACCGAAGATTTGTGGGCATCGCTTTCCGAAGAGTCTGGTAAAGATGTCACCAAGGTCGCAAACTTGTGGACCAAGGAGATTGGATTCCCCGTCGTTACTGTCAAGGATAAAAAGGATGAGATTGAGCTAACACAGAATCGATTCTTGACCACGGGTGATGTGAAACCTGAAGAGGATAAGACACTATTCTGGATTCCACTAGCCCTGAAGACTATAGATTCGCAGGGCAACGTTACAGTGGATACTGATGCCTCACTTTCTACGCGAACTAGTTCGATCAAGATGCCGAGCGGCAGTGTCTACAAGCTCAACACTGAGCACTCGGGAATTTACCGCGTCAATTACACGCCAGAGCATCTCACCAAGCTGGGGGGCTTGGACGCAAAAGTTTTGACTCCTGCGGACCGCGCTGGTCTCGTGGCGGATGCCGGTGCGCTTGCAGTTTCTGGATATGGAAAGACGAGCGGTCTACTTACTCTGATTGAAGGATGGAAATCCGAGACAGATTTCGTGGTGTGGTCGGAGGTTGCAGGCAGACTTGGGGCCTTGCAAGGCGCTTGGGTCTTTGAAGATGAAAGCGTACATGAAGCACTCGATGCATTTTCTCGTGACCTATTTTCAAAGCCCGCTGCGTCTCTCGGACACACGTTCTCTGGTGACGAGAAGGAGTTTGTGCAGGACCAGCTAAAGTCGCTTGTCTTTGCTGCTGCTGCGTCCGCCAAGGATGAAAACACTGTCACCGCTGCGCAGTCCATGTTTTCCAAATTCGCAAAGGGTGACCACGAAGCGATTCATCCAAACTTGAGGGCTACGGTATTTAAGACGGCGCTCAAGAATGGAGGAGAAGCTGAGTATGAGGTTCTCTTGGAAACTTTCCGCGATCACAAAAATGGGGTAGACCTGCGGAACACTGCTTTGCGTTCTCTGGGCTTCTCGAAAGACGCAAGTTTGATAAAACGAACACTGTCAATGCTTCGAGCTGAGGAAGTCAAGAACCAAGATCTCATGTATCCGCTCATGGGACTCATGTCCCACAAGGAAGGGATTGAGGCCATGTTTCAGTACTTGAAGGATAATTATGCGGCGGTAGACAAGCGTCTTCCCAACTCTGTAGGCAGCTTGAAAGCTGCAGTGATTAGCATCATGACGGGCGGATTCACGTCCATCAAGAAAGTGGAGGAGATTGAGGAATTCTTCAAGGACAAGGACAGCAAAGCGTTCAACAAGAGGCTTGAACAGGTTTGTGATGGTATTCGAAGCAAGCACAACTGGGTCAACCGTGATCGTGAAGACGTGAAGCAGTTTCTACAAAAGTACATGTGACTGAGCGACAGAGCACGCTTATGAGAAATAATCAGACTGCATTAGTGTTGCGATTACCATAAAATGCATACAATGTTCTTCCTATATCAGCACGTCTGACTTGTTTGTAGTATAGCCCCCTGAATTGTAGCGACCATGAACAGATCGCTTACTATTCCAGCCACGACCAGGGCTGTAAAGAGCAAAGAAGAGAGAGTTGTATCGAGCGTGACTGGCAGGTCCAAGAGTAGAGCAGTCGCAGGAGTCCTGTAGACTAATGCAATAATGATGAAGAGGGTTACGAGTAACATATTGGTGGCCCAAGCGTTCTGCGCTTCATCAGTCCCCAGACAAATTGTCTTTTTAAAAAAGAAGTCGAGTCGAACCTGAAAACGATTGACCTTTTTGCGCGCGCGCACTCCCTGTTTTGATGAATCGATGAGGGTGATGCAACATTGACTGATGAAGGAGAAAACCTCTTTACGTATGCCACGCTGTATGCATGCGACACGCGTGAGTGGTACAACAGGACGAGGGGATCGTCATGTACTGGGAATGACATTTTTGAGCGATTGAGCGACGAGTTGAGCGAGCAATTGCAGACTCCAGAAGCCGATCGCTTGCATCCGACGACGGCGCTTCTTGCGCTCATGCAGATCCTGCACAAAACTTTCATAGAGTGCGAGACTGACTGATCCCTGCAGGCCACAATCCCACCACGTCCAACTCCCTTCAAAGTTACTCACGGGCAGCGAGACGAGTCCGTGGATTGGAATATACGTTTTTCGAGAATTAATGTATGCCACAATAGGACGCACGAGCGTGGCGTTGACGTAGGATAGATCGTGTTGTACGAGAGGGACGTGTGCTTTTGCGTCTGATAATTTAAAGTGAACGTCAATCTCGATACATGGTTCGATTGAGGTGTCGCGTCGCATCTTATCCGCGTGGGAAGTGATGATGGAAGTGGTTTGTGCCAGTGTTCCCTCACTCAAGACGGATGCCGCGAGATGAGGGTGCACTGATTCCGCGATATTATTGAGGACTTCATCCACGAGCGTACTGCTGTCGCGTTCCGGTGGAATCGTGATGTCTGCGAGCACATCGCACGTTCCTTCCGTGATCCATCCCATTGCACCCTCAACGCCTTTATTGATGTGGTCAATCGCGATTGCGTCCATTCTGAAGCGCGTTTCCCGCTTGATGGCGCCCTTCTCCGAGAGAGCATTCGAGGTGGAAAAGGATTGTTTCGGGTGCAGCGTGATTAGACTATTGTCGTACGCGCCAGAGATGTGGTTGGCGCATAACAAGTCGTAAAAGAGCTTGCGTTTGCGTAGACGAGGCAAGTCCATGGAGAAAATGCTCGCTGTGAAGGGCCGGAAATGATTGGGTTGGTGGACAGTCACCAAGAGATCTTCGAGCTTGAATGAGTCCAACTCGAAATCGCCGTACTGCGGTTCGTGGCGGAAGGATAGAGGATCACTTGCAGCTACCTCTGGGTCCCAGTGGACAAAAGTCCGGTCTACCACGCCCCTCACGCCTTTTAGCTCAATGTCTTTCAAAAGACCTTTGCCGTTCCACCACTTGAGGAAGCTGAGCGTGACATTGACCGTCTCGATCGTCACGTCAAATTGCGTATAATTCGCATCCTCATCCGGTTGCAGCGTCGTGTGTGATGGGTCCGTCATGCTTGGTGTGGGAATGAGTTTCGCAGCAGCCTCGGCCGTCGCCTCTGAAAGAGTGCCTTTTCGCACTCCAGCAGGAAGCGCCAGGCTTTTCGGGCGCCGAGAGACAAAGACGTTGGAAAATGTGATGCAACCGCTCTTCCACTGTGGCACGATAGCACTTTCAA